>MVGT01000143.1:214491-229660 GCA_002174775.1 Macleaya cordata | reverse complement strand
CAACGGAAAGGGTCAGTATTTTCAAGCAAAAATTTTCCTGAAAAAATTAACTCTGTGAACTTCGTTGTCTGAAAGAGACTAATTAATTTGTTGTGAATCTAATTAATGAGATGTAGATTTCATTTCATTTCATTTAATAGATTGAACTTTGTGTTTGTTAGGTTAAAATTATGTTTTCAAAACCAACTAAATATACATCTCATCACTTCAACAAACCTTTTTTAAGTTTTGAAGTTTTAAATAGTTAGTTCTTCTGTCGGGTTCCTCTCTAATACTAGCTAGTACCATCAACAACAGCTTAGTTGAGGGTGCCAATAACGGGTCGTTTCAATACGGGTCGGGTCAACCCAAATCTAACTGGGACCGACCCATCCCTCATAAAACGATCAATCGATAAGACCTTGTAAACCCGATATATATAGGGTATATAAAATTCGTTCTAAAACTTCTAATCCAATCAAAAAATAATTTAAAAATAGTGATAAAAACAAAATAACCATAAATCACCTAACATTTCATGAGATTAGAAGTTTTAAAATGAAACGAATTTGTGCAAAAATGATGTACATAGTAAATAAATTTAGAACTCGACCCTTTAAATCATGTAGATTTGCATGTAAGAGAGTTTAAGCTTAGGTCGTTGGTAGCATCCCAAACAACTTTACTAATGGTTCAAATACTTTACATTCTATAAAAAAAAAAATAGAATAATGTTATAATGCCCGCAATTTGTGCGCTATTCTCATCCCCCATTCCAATCGCAAAGTCATTATCCCTCGTGATTTGAATCTCAAACTTAACATGTACTTCAAAAAAAAATTGATATTTGAGACAACTTTTTACTAATTAAGCTACAGTGCCAATAATACAATTTTATATAACCCGTAGATCATTTTATAAAAAATATACTGTCGGTTCCAAGTAATGGACGAATAATTAAACCTAGTTCATGCGTGCAGGACTACTCGGGTAAAGCCTGGACGTTGAAGTTTGAACTGTGTCATTGCTGACTCAACGAATAACGAACAGACACGTAGAGTATCCTTCTGATCATAGCATAAGACTATTGATGAAGATGAAATCGGATGGTTTAAAATCATCCATCAGACTGAATTATGTATTGTAGGTGCATCAAAGTTTAAGTCCCAGAGAATGCCACGTGGTAAGAGAAGTAGGTGTTGCTATTCATTACCCAGCCGACCCCGTCAACCTGGCTATGGCTGGCGGACCAATCTCTCACCACGGAACCTGGAATAGTGGGAGTCTGAGAGAGCGACTTGTGTGGAAGACCTTCAAATGACGAAATTACCCCTACATTTATGACCAAAATTTGGTGAATGCCCAAAGTTTCCTTGGTGACCTTACTAACAAAATCTCAAATGAAACCATGGAAATTAAATTATATCTCTAATATTTTAATGGAGTTTTAGTTTAAGCCGTTTAAGTCATCTAAGTCGTTCATTATTGCATCACCTTCTTAAATTTTGTATACGTTTAATTTTTATACATGCTATTTTTGCACTTTATTTACACTTGTATGTGAGCCACGTAGAGATGATTCAGGAGCTGGTTAATTGCTACAATGATCTTCTCATTATATTGGTCAACATAACCGGAGTAAATTAATGTAAGAGTAAAACTAAATAGAGGAGAAAAAATGCGTGTTACTCTTTTAATGCAGTTCTTGAGTATAAACCTAATGTATGGAACAAATTCAACATATCGAACATATACAATGAACATGCACAAGACTAATATCATTAAGGTCTCACTAGATCTTAGTAACCGAAATCTTAATATAGAAGTGACATTCTCGCTCCAGAACCTCGCACTCTCGTTCTGAACTACGCTCCGACGCTTCCGTTCCGAATGTATTTTAGAACTAAGAATATTTTTTAATCGGCCGCTCCGATGCTTTCGCTCCCACTTTCGTTCCCGCTCTGACCCGCACTTTGATTACTTAGCCCTGGATAGAGATATCAAATCTCATTATTTCTTCCAGAGATTGGATGCTTTTTGTGGCCAGTGTTGTAGCTGGTACGTTTCACTGTTGAAATGCAGTTGTCGTGGCTAGCAAGAAAATTATCGTTTCCTCAAAATAAAATAATAAAAATTAGGTATTGGATACAGTCCACGATTCAAATCAAATAGAATGAATTATCTGTGGTCAACGATCCATTCTAGACCATGGCCGTGAGTGGCTATACGAAATCAACTTAGTGAGTTTAACCCCGAGTTGGCTTTGCATTGTGCCCTCCTTGAGAACATAAGTGCCTTTAGCAACACTCATAAATGTGTTAATTGAGATTCGTGCAATATAATTGTTTTTTTTTTTTATAAAAGAGAGAGTGCACTACTAACAGGCGAAAAATACAATCCCTAACGATAGAGAAAACATCATAAACAACGCAGAAATGGAAGAGAGAAACTTTGGGAATATGATTTGGGAGCAGGAGCATCACCTTCTGACAAGGGTTCCGGTTACTAAGATCAGATCGAATCCATATTGGACCAATCGGACGGTGAAGAATACTATTACATCTATGCATTTGATGTTTGCATGTATGTTATATTGCATCTCCTTTTCAATGCTTTCATACGATCACAGCTATATAAGGTTATAGCGGAGAAATGGGGTGCTTGTTAATTGATAGGTCCTGTTAATATGTGCCCATTAGGGCACACGAGAATGTTAGAATTCAAAGATTTTTTGTGCAAGTTAAAGGACATCAAGTCAGATAATTTTATGTGAATATAATATTTTCATTACTTACGTAATGTCCATAAAAAATCAACTCATTCAAAGATCTTTAACCCTTTAAAAAATTAATTTTAAATTTCAGTCTTTGATCGATTTTACTATAAAATTTAGATTAAGTGTTCGTGGTGCGCTATAACCTATATGTGTCTGATTAAGCAGATTCTTTTAGATATGATCTAAATAACGCAAATGACATTTATAAAATAAACCAGTCCATTTCCACAATCTTAAAGAGCTAAACAAAACACCAATCCTTTAACCTTAACATGTGCCCTAGTTAACAAAATCCTAATTGATAACATCTCTCATAAATATCTCAAAATTATTGGAGCTGATCTAGAACTTGAGGACCTTCTAGTAATCTCCACCAATAATATAGTACCTGATCAGAAATTCACAAAGCAAAAATCCCCACCATCTTTGCTTGCCATAGTTGTGATACCATGCTTCTGGGAGTTGAATTGCAATTCTACTCCCATTCTATTTTTATGACAAATAACAAATAAACATTTATTTGAGCACTTAATTAAATAAAAACGCAAGCCTCGTTGCGCCGTCTCTTTCTCATTTTCACAAGGATGATGTCCTCACAATGTAGGTCATCTTCGCAATAAATCGTATTGTTATAAAACTTTTAACGCTACTAAAAATTAAGTTAATTCTAACGATAAAATAAATAATTAAGTTAATTTTAACGATAAAATAAATAATTTGAATGAGTTAAACTTATTTAAATGATGAGAATTATTGTGAAGATCATCCACATGGTGAAAAATCCATCCTCATAAAAACCAATCATTTGATTATTCTACATGAGCTCACCAAACTGGTGTAAATAAATGGTAATAATAAGTGAGAGATGTTCGAAGAAATAGTGAGTACAATGAAGCTTAACTCATTCAAATTAAAAAAAAACCAATCATTTGATTATTCTAAAAAAAATAAAAAAAATAAAAAAATTTTAAAAAAAGTACAATGGAGCTTGGCCTTAAACAAATGATTTACCAGTTTTGTGGACCCACAATTGTTAGACGTGGCATAAAAAGGGTAACCGGGAGTAAGTTACTATCTTACTTCTGGGTGTATAAAATCATCAATCAACTTCGTACGTATCGCTGAATCAAAATATTAATAATTTTTCTAGCTTCCTCTACTTTGCTAGACCCTTTAAATACCTCTCCACCCTCTCACACATTCTCTGCCAAGAAAACTCACCACAGATCTCTCTTTCTCTCTCTAGATTCCTCTCTCTTTCTCTCTCTAAAAAACAAACTCCTCTCTCTTTCTCTCTCTAAAAAACAACTCTTTCTCTTTCTGAAAAAAACAGATATGGAACCAACGCCACCGGTACTAGCCAAGAGACTATGGAACATAGTACGGATAGTATTGTTGATGATGAGAAAGGGAATCTCGAAGCGTAAATTGATGGTTGATCTACATCTGATGATGAAACGTGGCAAGATCGCAGGGAAAGCCATCGGAAATTTGATGTTTCATCATCACTCAACCTTTAGTTGCCGGTCACAAGACCCACACCTATCGTTCATCACTCCTCGTGAGTATGAATTTAGTTGCAGCAATAGCCCTGCTTTTCCTTTCCACGTCAGCCACAAACGCAAACACCACCACCACCACCACCACCACCACCAGAACAACCACCACCACTATTTCTCATGTACGCACCCCAGTGTAAATGACGACGACTTAACGACCGTTACTGCCGTAAAGAAGCTTCTAGAAATGTTGAACAATGAAGTAACGGAAGGTTCACCTGTGGTACCTGGATTTGGACGGACTCCGACGGTTAGACAGTTGAGAATAACGGACTCGCCATATCCGTTAAAAAATCCTGATGAAGATAGCCACGTGGACGAACAAGCTGAGGAGTTTATTGAGAGATTTTATCAGCAATTGAGGTTACAAAAATGAAGTTGATGAATGGCTGTGTTGAACCGAATCATGACACGTGGGCGCCCCTAGTGTGCTCCGGTTGAGATTCCGGTTGAATGTTGTCAGATTTGTACGTTTTCCGGCAATAATTTGGATTTGGGTTCGTGTTAAATTAGGTTTTGATTTCTGGGTTTTTTAGCTATTTTAATGTTATTGTTGATATTAATAAATGTGAATTTAATTTCTTATTTTTTGTTGTGTTTTTTACTTTTTTTGTGGGTTTTTGTTTGGATTTAAACTGGTGATGTAGATGTTACTTAGGTTGTGTTTGGTAAATCTTAGTAGTGTTTGTTCAAAAAAGAAGAAAAAAAATCACCATTTCCCACTAGTTCAATTTTATGATTTTGTTGTAAGTAGTAATATGATTATCTTTTGGTAAGATCACTTATTATTAAGAAATTTTTATTCAAAATTAATAAATGACTATTTAGTCAAAAAATTTCAATTTTTAGGTTTCAGCATTTAAAAGTCATGATTCTAGATCTTGGTTTCAGTTTTTACCAAACACACCCTAATTTAAGTACTTATAACTCAATCTTGGGTTTCCCTTGATTTTTTTTTCCTTAAATCACTTCATATAGATTTTCATTTAAAATAAGTGATTTTTCATCAAGTCAATTTTTTTTTTTAAATCTAAAAACTATGATCTTTTAAAAATACTTTCAATTTATACTAATCTAATCTTATATCTTTTATGTCTTAATTAAGCAATTAAAATTAATTCACATGTTAATTTTAGTTTTACCAAACCCCAACCTTAGTTTTTTTTTTTTTTTTTTTTTAGATCTTGAATTTTGGCTTTATAGGGTAGGTAAGGTGTTGAATCTTTGGACTTTAGGGCTCTTTTGAGGTCTTTTGATGTGTAAATGTTTTTATGAAAAGTGGGTGAGTGGGTCTTTCAAATTTAAGTGGATGTAAGCTCTTGTAGCCCAATTTGGTAGTTAATTTATTTTATGAATTGTTCAAATTACATGAAAAAAAAGGAAAAAAAAATGCAGATATTTGGGTGAGGGATGAGAGTACACAAAATTTGATGAAAAAGGAGACAGTTAGGAGTTTTAGAGGTCAAAGGCATTGACAGTACTGAAGGAAGAGACCTAAAAGAATGGAGCAGAACATAAATATTTATGATGAAGAACAACATAGATACTGGCAGAAATGGCAGAAGAGATTGTCTTGCATGCCAGTACAAACTAGTTGGACAGGCTTATGAGCTAGGCCAAACCTGGGATTATGATGAGGATGATGATGATGATGATGATTTGTTGGATGAATTTGGTACCCACTCTGTCAGATAATTAATACAAAAATACTATTTTTAAAAAGAGGTGACAAAGAGACTGAGGAAAAACCTCCAAGGTGTCTTGATATTTTAAAGGTTGATTTTTTGGAAGATGGTTTTCTTACTATGTAGATTATTTGAGGTATGAGTTTAAAGGTTTGAGGGGTGGCAAATCACACTGTTGTGTAGCATGGCACTCCCAATATCGTCATTTACTCCCTCTCACAAATCGTACTTTGTCAATATAATGTTGACATGTAATAATTCCATCCTCTTCTCCCCTTTACTTTAAAATCCGGTGTCAGAGATTATGCTGAACGGTATAATCTATGGCACACAGATAGAAATCTGTGCCGTCTAACACAATCTCTTAACCTTCAAACCCCTTCGCCCTAACCTCAATAGATGGTTTGGTTTGAGATATCTTTAGTACTTGCTCTAATTTCAAATATAATTAATTTTAGTGGTTTGAGGTACCCATAAGACTCGCCCTTATCCCTCAGTTACAATTGAGTATAAAAAAAACACTCGACGTGTTAACGCGCATGAACCGACATTTCGTACGGAAAATCTATAACACCAGCCGCCACATTTTTGTAGGTACACCCGATGGCTGGATTATGGCTATGGGTGGTGTTGGTCACTGACAATACAATAGTAGGTGTACAAAATTGTACAGTAAAACTGGTGATTGGGATACTATAGTTACTTTACTGTGACATGTGTCAGTGGGGACCACCAATCTAGACCCTTAAAAATAAGTCAATTTCTATTTATTCACGTTTTCTGTTTCGACTAGCTAGAAACTAGAGAGCTTAAATTCTAAGGTAGCTAGGTAGGTTTTATGATTGATTCAATAATTATGATAATAATTGACTAATTTTGACTAATAATTACGGATTTTGCGGCACATGTTAAGCTTTTTGGTTTTGGGTTTTGTTTAGTTTCTTAAGGTTGTCCAAATGGCTTGATTTTTTGATATGTATATTATTTATACTATTTAGATCACATCTAAAAAAATAAGCTCAATCGGAGTCCTCTAGCACCCTCTAGCACAACAAACACTTAATTTAAACTTTAATAGTATGAATGAACGGCTGACATTTAAAGTGATTTGTTTAGAGGGTTAGATATCTCTGATTGAGTTGATTTTTTGTGGACACCTTATAAATAATGATAATATTATGCTTACAAAAATTCAGCTGATTTGAAAACCTGTAACTTGCAAAAAAATCCCTTCAAAAACATCCTTATCGTGTGCCAGGCACACGTTAACAAGACCCAATAATTACTATAACTTTTGTAAGTGGGTCGTGTTAACGTGTGCTCTAAGGGCATCCGATGTGGTGAAAGTTGTAAGACTTTTTTTTTTATATATTAGAGATCTTAGAATTAATTCATTTTTGTGGGTATAATGTTATTATCATTTATATTATGTCTACGAAAAATTAGTTCAATCAGAAATCTTTAACCATCTGAAAAAATCACTTTAAATGTCAGTCGTTCATTCACATTATTTAACTCGTAATTTATCATAATGCTAGAAATCTCCAATTGAACTGAATTTTTGGAGATATCATATTAGTAATTATAATATTATAGCCACAAAAAATCTGCTCATTAAAAGTGGAAATTCGAAACTTCATTTGACAAAGATAAGAATTAGACAGATCATTGAAGCCAAAATGTTAGGACTTAATTATTTTAGGATCAGTAAATGATAAGTGGAGAAGTCGAGGAAGATACATGTCACCTATCAAAGCTCGCCTCACTCTTCCATTAATTGCAAAAACGGGCCCTAGAGTAATTGCAAAAACAGGCCCTAGAGTATGGGAAAATTTTAAACTCAGTCGTGATTCTCCATCATGCATGTTACTTCCACATCACTTTTTGTACATTATAGTTTGGGGGACGTTCTCCATATCATTTAGACCATTCTAGGTGAAAAGCATCTAATTTTAGAAATTGTAATCAGTGATAATGGAATTACAAGTGATTAGGAATCAATTAATCAAGGTTATTGAGACATCTATTTTACTATTAATTGCAAGCAGTAGATAATAGAGTTATAAGTTTGAAAATCGAATGATTGATTTTCAACACGAGAATGATCTAAATGATGAAAGGAACATCATCACCGAAAATCATCATTTAGATCATCTCCATGTACAACTTAATAATTCTTTCCTCTAAAGCAAGGATACAAAAGAGTTTTGCATAAACGACCAAAAAAAAAAGAGTTATGTGCATATACAAACAATGAGCCTGCTTGGAGACTTGCTTTTTAAGTGGCGGGAGGTCTGCACAAAGTGTCTTCAATGGACCAAAGTAGCAATTTCTTTATGATATTAATTGAGTTCTTTTGACTTGGAAAAGGACCCTGTTTTAAATGAAAGACACCCGAGCAACACGTTCCCGCGTACACGTGCGCCTTTACATGCATGCATGCATGCATGCCCATGCCATTACAAGCACATAAACATTACATGTACGTATACATCAAACTCACATAATACTGTAGTCATTTTCATATGACTATTTGAATGATATGATTTTTCCGTAAGATGAATGGATTAGAATTATTTAAATGATATAATTTTTGGCGAGGATGATCTACGTGGTAATTATAACATACTCACAAAAAATCAACCCCTAAGTCTTCTCCATGTAGGCTCCATAGGTCATTGTAAACTCGTTCTAAACTTCGATGTATGCAGATCCTTACTCATTTATATATATATATTCTTAACTCTTAAAAGAGGGGTTATCGCTCCCCTCCATCGAATCCCCACATTTTGAAGAGAGCACATAAATTTTGTAAAGTTTTTTAAAAGATGTTCTCTTGATTATGTATATCACCATATTCGAAAATCAATATAAACACCACATACATACCAATTAGTCATAGTTGTTAACAAATCCCATTGTTTAGTTTAAATGTATTTATGCAACTAATTAATCCTCTCTTTACCATGGGGAACTTGGTGACTTGTCTAAATATAAAAGTCTACTTTTATGGTGTAGCACATAGCATATATTGCCAACCAAAAAGAAGCAAAAAGGAAAAAAAAAAAAGTTGCAATTTTAGTACTTTAAGCCAAGGACTTTGGATGTGAACATGCATGAGTATATATATGAAGCCATATTGGTTTCAATTAAAATAATACAAGTTATATGATCATCTTGAAGAGGAAGAAAAGCTAGTTGTAGAAAAAATGACTCTCCCTCTCATAATTAATATTAAGAGTGGTTGGAAGTGTGGTAGTGATAGATAGCTGGTGCATTCAATAATTGAAGGGTACGTCTCTCTCATGTAGTAAAGATTAATGCCCTCTCTCTCTCTCTCTTCTCTCTTTCTCTTCTTCTCAATGATATGAGTTTTGCTTAATTGATGCTTATCACTTATGATCAAATTGATCTCCTCCATCTTTTATGGCACGTGGGCCTTTCTGATGGATACATGTGGCGTGCGCCATCGTTTAATTTGGTCCATTGGATTAGTGCCACATCAACATTGTTATGACACGTGGGCCTTAATTAATTTCTGATGGATACATGTGGCGTGTGTCATCGACTAATTTTAACCATTGGATTAGCGCCACATCGACAACTCTATTACGATCCATATAGGCAAATGCCAAACGCCGTGTCGTTTTAGATACGTTATAACTTTAAGTAACATTGCCCCACATTGCATCTCTTTCTAACTTATGATTGTCCCATTTACTTTGCATATCTCTCGACATGCATGGCACACGCTACGTGCGTATGTACGTTATGCTTTGAACTAGTCAGGGTGTAACCAATTTTAAGCAATTTTAACCATCTTATTTGCTATCATGGATCATTTTTATGTAAAACTGAAGGCATGGTGTAAATAGAGTGTAAGAACAAGTCGGTTGTTAAAGGACAAAAAATAATAGTTTGAAAGTGAAGTTTCCCTATGAGGGTTGGTGTTGAACCCACATGGTACACCTATATATGCATGAATTAGGGCATGTTGATCTACTTTTGGAAGCTTGATTTAACAACACATATAAGACATTTAAATTTTTTTATTTTTCTTTGAAAAAATGGATTTGCTTTTTAATCTGTTTAGATTAAATAAAGATATAATTGGTTTCCATAATTTAATTAGGCCAACTAGAACTGGTTGTACTTTTAACTAAAAAAGATCACTCTTTTTTATGTGAAATCAAATCAGAAACTTTAAAGTAGAAATCCTTACCTTTTGCTTTTGCCACAACTTTGCCTTGCACTATAGCACGATAAGGGACCTTTAGGGTTCACGCTAGCCATAAAACTAAGTTTTATAATGGATCACAATCTTAGAAGGCCTAATCTAGTTTTAGTGTTGATGTAAAGCTGAACTGCTGTCTTTTATTTGGTGATCAGTAGGATGGAAACACGTGTGGCCTCAGGATTGAGCTAGAGGTCTTGGGTTTAACACTTATTCTCATCCCATCCGCAGAGTATGATGTAATGATTGCAAGTATAAACCGTCTACATTATTAATTTCGTGGGTCATGGTACCTACATCATTATTAATTTCGTGGGTCATGGTACCTACATCTTATGTTTATATGACGGTTTTTTTTTTAGATAGTTTAAACCATGATATGAGCTGCCCCAAGGGCTTGAACTCAAGACCTCCCCCATAGGGGAAGGGATGCCTAACCATCTGGGCAAATCTGGATTGGCGATGTTTATATGACGGTTGTTTATGTGATTATTGGACTTTTACTAAGAAAACTTAATGCAAATGCATTAGAGGAGCATTGTTGTAATTTACATGAGCGACACTTGTAATTTTGAAAGTTAATCGATTTATTTTAGTAGATAAGGAATTTTCAAAAACTTTAGAGAGATGAACTAAACATTAGCTAGACAGTTTTAAGATTCTTAACTATTATTGCTTATTTGCTTTTTGTTTAAGCCCTTAGAGACTATAGGGGGATCTTCGATATTGTACCACACATAGAGATGATATAAGGAGTATTTTGGTAAGGATATATGCATGTTATTTTCACCGTTTAGATCATCATTCATATCCTGAAATTAGCCCAGTACTTTATCTAAAACTTCAAACCCCTCAAGGGCCTAAACATATGTGTAATGAGTGAGGTTATATAGCCCCCTTTAAATAGCCCAATAATAACCCCTCCACTTTGTAGGGCCCACATGAAATGCATCAAGGGGTTGATTATTGGAGAGGATGATCTACATGGTGAGGAGAACATACTCACCTGAAATCAGCCAGTTTTAAAACTTCTAATCTAATAAATCTGTCTCTATAAATCAACGGTCAAAATAAAAGTTTAAAACTTACCAAATTTTTAAGGGCTAATTTGATGGGGGTTAGAAATTTTAGAACGAGTTAATTTTTTTTTCGTACAATGATATACATAGTGAGAAGAATATCCTCTCCAAAAATGAGTCCTTGAATGCATTATATGTGGGCCCTACATACGGGAGGTTATATAAGAGGGGCTATATAACCTCACTCATATATATATATACTAGCTCCACATATCCCGTGCAAGGCACGTGGGCTTCTTTTAAAAAAAAATTGAATTTTATTAAATAATTAGATAATTTAGTTGTTTTAGATTTTGAATTTATGTTTATAATGTAAGTTTTTTAACCCGCACCTGAGAGAGAGGATTTTGTTAACTCAATAATAGATAATAGATTTGGCCATATGTTTATAATGTAGGTTTTTTTAACCCACACCTAAGAGAGAGGGTTTTGTTAACCCAAAGCTTCTCCTATAGTATATTATAATGGATATATATTCTTTACAACAATTACAAGAAGAAAATGTGAATCACATCTTCCATCATTGTGACTTTACAAGAAAAGTTTGGAGAGGTATTATGCCAGCTAATGCAATATAGGCCCTACTTGGTACACCGTGAATTTTTGCATTTACGAAAATTCACGATTATTGTAGGTGCTAATTAAAATTCTATAAATTGAAAAAAAAAAATTAAAAAAATAGATTGTTTATTTTGTAAACTCATTGCAAATCCTACCAAATATTTGTTATTAGATGTCATCACCAATCATCTACAAACACATGATAAACTGTGAATTTTCGCATTAGCGAATATTCACGGTGTACCAAGGAGAGCCATAGTGATATCATCCTCATGTTGCAATCCTTTGTTTTCTTTCTTTGAGTATGTTATTTGGAAATGAGTGCTCAGTTGTTAGGGTATATCTCCTATACAATTCAGGACAGGGGGCAGATTTGTCCTCTTTATAAATTGTGTCCTGCTTCATAAGCTGACTCCCCCTCTCTCTCCCTGCCGTCTCTCTCTCTCGATTTCTCTCTGCCTGCCCCCTTTCTCCTCTCTCTGCTAAGGTTTTGAGCCGTGCCGGAGGCACGGCGATATACCTAGTNAAGGCAACAAACTTGGTCAGCAGGCCAGGCCGTATCCTTTTCTTCTTTGAAAGAAAGAAGAATGAAAAAGAAGGAGCTGGGCTTCAAATGGGCCAGAGGAATTAAAGTTTAATTAGATCGGTCTGGAAATGGAACCATTAAACCAAGCTCGTCCAATCAATTCACGTTTCTTTGATTCATGGCTTTGCAACACATGTTTGTCCCAAGACATACACACGTAGCAGGACGTGATTGGCACCCTGCTCTGATTTGCTGGCATCCTAGCCTGACAGGGCCTGCAAATCAGGGTAGGGGCCAACTACACCTTGCCACGTACGTATGTTTGTTTGTTGTTGTGGGTTTTTTTTACTCATCAAAATCGTGACAATGTGCGCCACGCAGACGTGGCATGGCCCAAAATAATTTTTGGACAGACCAAATGCTAGATTTTGTGTTGATGTAGTAGGTTAGACCCACTATCATCATCATTTCAAAAGTAATTTGAGAGGTTTTCCAACTGATCTAACACTAGGACCGAGTACGCCACCTACAGTTCTAATATTTGGTCGGTCTAAATAGTACTACCTATACCGCTATAAATCCAGAAATTGGATGGAAACACACCAAATTGATAGGTTAACTAATGGGCTACTTTAGAAGGTACAAATAGAGAAAGAACTTTATGACCATGTGTGAGCTTAAAAATACTTAGTGAAGTAGAGTTTGGAACTTATTAGGTGGTGGTACTTTATTAGAAACCACGTATTTTTCTGGTGATTATAGCTATAAGAAAATCTGTTTTTGTTGGATTCTGACATAGTTTGCTACTTATATCAAACACAGAGAACAATGAGAGCAACCAATCTAATTGATAAAGGAACTTTAGAGAGTTTAAGTTATTTTACTACTTTCTTAGTTAGTTAGTAGTTCATCAGTTTCCTTTCTTTTATTTTTCAATACCGACCTGCGTGTCGAAGACTCCGGTAGACGCTACATTAGGATTTGGGTCAGTCTAGCAAAGTGTGAGAGAGAGAGAGAGAGAGAGAGAGAGAGAGAGAGAGAGGAGGAAGAACTCTAATTCTTTCTTCTTTTCATTTTTTATAGTCCTAATGTGTTTTTGTTCTGGTTCTGAAATGATTAATCTAGAGTTGATGATTGAATTTGTGGCACTGTTCAGATTGTGAAAGGTTTTTTGTTCGGATCGTGAAAGGTTTTCTGCGTAACGGCCTCCTCCTTACTACAACATCAACAAGCTATGGAGTAACCTTCTCTTGACCTGAGCCGTTTTTTGTTCGGATCGTGAAAGGTTTTCTGCGTAACGGCCTCCTCCTTACTACAACATCAACAAGCTATGGAGTAACCTTCTCTTGACCTGAGCCGAAGTTTTGGTGTGTTTTGATTTGGTTTGATTTCTTGTTTGATTGCAGAGTTGCATGGGGAGGCTCTCATCAACCACCCAAATCAGCTGCATGGCTAAACTCCCTTAACTTCTCATATATATATATATATGCCTTACAAGTGTTGTCCTTTCACCCTCCAAAGTTAAAAATAAAAAATCTTGGTGACTATGTATTTGATTTTTGTCTCTTTCCTCTCTCAAAATACTAATTCTCTTATGGTTTGTTTGAAAGGGGGATTTTAAGGTAGGGATTCAGTGGGGACTAGGATTCATGTTTCCCTGGTCTGTTTGGCTGTCAAGAATCCCTAAAAACTTATTTTCTAGGGAAACATATTTTTCAACAAATCCCTGTTTTGGAGTCCTACCTCCCCCCCTTAGAATTTGCTGGAATTCAAAACTAAGGATTCACTATGTATTCACCCAACTCAATGCAGATTACACCCCACAAAAATAAAACAAAATAATAGAGATTTTCTTTAGATTTTAAATGGCAGCCAAACAAACCAAAGGATTCAAGCTTCCAAGGATTCATGAATCCATGGATTCTTTTATGGTTGCTAAACAAATCAAAGGATTCATATTTTCAAGACTCATGTTTCTCTTGGAAAACATGTTTCCCTTAGAAACATGTTTCATAGGGAAACTAGAATTCTAGCAGCTATTCCCCTACTTTGAGTTCCATCTTCTTCCCTAAAATTTGTTGGAAACTTATGGAAGGCTTTGGAATTTATGTTTCCTGGGATTCTTTTATGGTTGTCAAACAAATCAAGGGATTCATGTTTCTTAGAATTTATGTTTCCAATGATTTATTAATCCCTTGGGAAACACGAATTCTCCATCCAAACATACTATTTAGATTCACTCCAACAAATTTATTTCACATGAAAATATGCCAGAGTTCAATACATGCAAAAAATATATAGAGAGAGAGATAGGCTGATCAGAATGATTAATAATTTTAGAACAATTTTTTTGTTAACCATGGTGTCCGGGCCAGCTTGCACGCACCTCGACTAATCCAAGGGCCCTACAGGGAGTCGGCCTTTTAACAATCCCCCAATGGCCTTGAGGGGATTCGAACTGGTGACCTATGGGGAGCAAACCCATGGTCGAACCAGCCGAGCAACCCCTCAAGGTTATTTTAGAACAATTTAATAGAGAGATGTAGCAAGATGAAATTACACAATATTGGGCTGAAAGCCCTCCTTTTATACCAGTTTCAAGTAGAGGACAAGCAATTTTTGTTTTATAAGTCTAATCCCTACTTTTTAACGTTTTATAAGGAAATGAGTTAATTCCTTCTTTTATTTTAAAACTCTAAAATTTTGGTACCTAAACTACCCTTCTCTTTGCTAACCACGTATATTTCTAACTGTTTTTGCTTGTATTGAC
>MVGT01000143.1:147823-213850 GCA_002174775.1 Macleaya cordata | reverse complement strand
GAAACAAACTGCTACTAAATTGGGGTTGATCTAAAATTGGCATTTTATTTTTTCAAAAATTTCAAAAAAGAAATGGATCTAGAGGTTTCAAATTTCATTTTAGGGCCTTTTGAAATCGATATTAAATATTATGCTTACAAACCCTAGGCCAATTAATATTTCATGGATTTATGGAATTTTTTCCCTAACCTTGAGGATATATATGTTTACAAAACCCCTAGATCTATTTTTAGTTTGTTTGGATATGAAGGATTTTGGGAGAGGAATTTGATGGGACTAGGGATTTTAGTTTTCGTGGTCTATTTGGCTGTTAGGAATCCTTAGAAACATGTTTCATTGGGAAACTAGAATTCTAGCAGCTATTCCCCTACTTCGAGTTCCATCTCCCTCCCTAAAATTTATTGGAAACCTATGGAAGGCTTTGGGATTTATGTTTCCTGGGATTCTTTTATGGTTGCCAAACAAATCAAGGGATTCATGTTTCTTAGAATTTATGTTTTCAATGATTTATTAATCCCTTGGGAAACACGAATTCTTCGTCCAAACATACTATTTAGATTCACTCCAACAAATTTATTTCACATGAAAATATACCAGAGTTCAATACATACAAAAAATATATATAGAGAGAGATAGACTGATCAGAATGATTAATAATTTTAGAACAATTTAATAGAGAGATGTAGCATGATGAAATTAATTAATTACATTGGTGATTAATTGAACTACCTTAATTAACCTCGAGGTGGTTTGTAATAACCAAACACAGCATAGAAGGTCTGGCCTGCTGTGAATAGTAATAGAACAACGGCGGCAAGTAGCAAAAGAACTGCCCAAGGGCTACTGAAATAGTCACGGACCAACCTTGTCCACCAAACATACCATTTATTAGCATAGCTTATTGATTAAAATAGCCACGCTTTTTTCGCTACCCAAAACGTGACATATGATCCCAATTCTATGTAGAACCTCAACATCCTTTGTAGAGTTCACTAATTGATCGAAGAACATGAAGTGGTTCTTGAAATAAGGTTCAGCATCTTTGGCACATTGTTCGTAAGCCACAAAATTTAGAAACAAAGGGACGGTGTTGTCGTCTATGTATAGAGGAGGGCGGATCTTCAAAGTCCCTGCACATTTATCATATTCGACGTCTAATAAGTCGTCGAAAAAACCTTCCTTAGCTCTAATGATCTCTTCAAGAACTTAACTCGTGCCTCTTGGAGTTCTGTGACACTTTGGATGAAATGGCTATCTTGAATAAGCTGAACACTAGTAGTACTTGTTTGATGATGATAAATAGGTTTCCTCCCGGAATTCCATGTCCGAGTTGAGATAGGATGTTTCAATTTGACTGATGAAATGAAGCTGGCCTGGAATAAATGAAGTAATAGTTTGTTTGGACAAGGAATTTTAGGGAGGGATTTTGTGGGGACCAGGGATTCATGTTTTTCTGGTCTGTTTGGCTGCCAAGAATCCCTAGAAACTTGTTTCCCAGGGAAACATATTTTCCAGCAAATCTCTGTTTTGGAGTCCCACCTCCCTCCTTAGAACTTGCTGGAATTCTAAACTAAGGATTCACTATGTATGCACCCAACTCAATGTAGATTACACCCCACAAAATTAAACCAACAAATTAGAGATTTTCCTTTGATTTTAAATGGCAGCCAAATAAACCAAAGGATTCAAGCTTCTAAAGATTCATGAATCCATGGATTCTTTTATGGTTGCCAAACAAACCAAAGGATTCATGTTTCTAAGGATTCATATTTCCACGAAAAATATGAGTTCTACATCTAAACACACTATAAGTGATTGTACTTGTTTTCATCAGGCTCGACTAAATGTTGCAGCATTTCTTCTTCTCTTGGGAGAAGTGGATTAAAAAACTTGAGTGTAAGATGGATTAGTGACACATTTTCATCATCTTGTCCGGGGCGTTGCGTTAAGTTGAATAGTTCTTGAAGAACAAAGAATGGAAGCTGATTCTGTAGCATCAATAAATCGCGTTGAAGTGTTCGAAGCATCCAACGGGTTGTGAATATTGGATCATCTATAGCTTTTTCCTGTTGATTATCAATCAATTTTGGAGGCTCACTAAATGACTATTACAAATTAACAAAATATGACCAAAGAATATGGAAATGGGGATGCAATTCTGATTTTACAGTGAAGACTTGTTTCGACGGTTTCTCAAATTGGAAGGATAACAATTTTCCTGAAAAGAAGGTATGGAACAATCTTTTGCCACAACGAATTTCATTCTTCAATTGGCTAGTTTTCAAACAGAAAATATTAACATATGATGCCTTAATGAAAAGGGGTAGAAATGGACCCAATAGGTGCTATCTTTGTCACATAACAGAGGAGTCAAACTCTCATCTATTTCTTCATTGTCGTGTAGCCAACAAAATCTGGAATGAATTTATTTCAGATTTTAAATTATCTTGGGTAATGCCCCATACATGTTCTAAAGCAATTGAAGCATGGGAAATGCAAGGTCATCTCAGTAAAAGAATGAAGATTATTTTTCAATTGGTTCCGAGTGCAGTGATGTGGGTGATATGGAAAGAAAGGAACAAGAGGGTCTTTGACGACAAACAAACTAGTGTTGAAGATATGCTGCAGCAGGTGAAAATTAATATTGCCATTTGGGTAACTGGTATGGTGGAATTTAGGGGTATGCAGGTGGAAAATATGGTGGTTCGATGGAGAGAATTCCTTTTTCAACCTCCATGAGTGGTTTTTGATCTTATGCTGTTTCTGTTTGTGCTTGTGTTGTGTGTTTGGTTGTTTGTTTTTTTCTAGTCTTTTGACTAGTTTGAGTAGAGTTTGGAAGTTGTATATAACTTGTTCACTTCTTTCTTTCTTTTAATAAATTTTTTTACCGACCAAAAAAAAAAAATTAACAAAATATTCAGTGAGTTAGGATCGAATGACCCTTACCCCTGTGACCCTAGTGTGGCCGCATATGAAGATGATCTATGGGTACATATGTTAATTTTTGGTGAGGATGTTCTCCTCATCATGTATATTATTATATCCAAAACTAACCTATTCTAAAACTTCTAGCACCATATAAACTTGATTGGAAATCTAACGGTAAAAATGATATTTAAATTTTAAGGATTTGTATGGGCTGATTTGATCAGGGGTTAGAAGTTCTGGAACAAGCTGATTTTTGGATATCATGAGATATATACTTGGTGATCACTACAAGAAAAAAAGGTTCTAGACCACCATTTTAAACTATGATCTAAAATCTTTCCGTCCTTGTTTTATCTATTAGTGTGATTAAAAGTATATATATATATATATTAAAGACCACAATTTGAACATATGGTATATCCTATGCCCTAGACCACAGTTTTGTTTCAACCTCTGCTATTAAGGTAGTACTTAGACAAGACATTTTGAGCCAATAAAATTTAGCATTAAATTGTTTCCACCATATAAACGAGGTGATTATAAGTTTCACATGGATATAATTTATTATGAGGATCGATAATCTCCATACTGATTAAAAGACCATTATTCTCACAAAAAATCAACTCTTGGATCATCTCTATGTAGTCACCATGTGCAAGGGAGTCATTGATGGAATTAGTATGGAGGTACGTACCTATACTTTGTCGTCTAAAGATGAGTACTTGTGGTAAAGGCGAAAGAGCTCGATAACAAAGCAACCACCCATAACCATCATCTGAACGAAATAGCATCCTTAGACATTTCAAATGTCTCAGAGCAGCATTCTCTTGTTATTCTCTTCTCCATACCATTCATAGCTCGTTCAAGGCTCTCTAAATCTACATAATAATTTGAAAACACTACTTGACTATGATCATGAGTAGTAGTAGTACTACTACCGTTAGTATTGTTACGTACTAGTTTCTAAATTGAATCCCAAAAGGCGAAAGAGAAATCGCCTTTTGTGTTCTTCAATGACTTTATAATGACGACCGTAGTGAAAAGGACCGATCGATATGATTTTAGGAATGAATGCGTTTTTGTGTACTTCAACCATGTTTCTTGGAACTCTATAGATTGTCCATGATTTCCCAAAATCTAACTCAGTTTCTTCTCTTAGACAATTCTTGATTTCGATCACCCAGTCGGGGTTTTGCCGGTTATCATCCTCTGTATACTTTCTCGTTCTCATTATCCTAAGAGTGTTCACTCCTCCTCGAGCCATGGCTCTCGATCGATCGAGTTCTGATGAGTAACTGATGGCCGGCCCGATCGATCAATTTTATTTTCTTGCTTAATATCTTAAGACTAATTAACCTAATTGCATTGTTAATTTGAACGATATAGCAACAGCAAGGTACATATATAGCTAGAGAAATGATATGCATATTTACCAACTTCCCATAAAAAAATTTTGATATACCAAAGTGAGAACATCCTAATAGTCATCAAAGCATGTGCTGATGACATTTTCTTTGTATTCAGACATATATATATATATATAGATACTTTTGAGAAAACGACCAAACAGTCTTTTTTTCCTAAGTATTACTACAGTTTGATCCCAGCTATCTTTTTTTGTCTAAAACATCTTTTGTTGACTTCTTTTTTACTGTTTAGTCATTTTTTTAATAAATAACAACCATTTAGTCTTTTGTTGAGACTCATGTGCGTATTTTACTTGTGTGTATTACCATTTTTACCCTTTTTTCTTCATTTTTAAAAGTGAACGGCTGTAATGAGAAAATGTTTGTTATTTTTTGTTTTAAATCTTTAAAATGTTATATCTTCTAAACCAAAAGTCAGATTTTTATAAAATTTATATTTTTGGAAAGCTTTCGACAAGATCNAATAAAATAAAAAAGTTAGTTAGTACTTACTGCTTATGTATTTATTGTTGGGGCATTTTTGTCAAGTAAAATGCACATGTGTGGTTTTTCACCTTTTTGGACTAAACTGTCATATTATTTTTAGCTGGGATTGAACCATCATATTAACCCTCAAATAGGACTAAACGGTCGTTCCCCCTACTTTTATACATAGAGAAAGGATCATTTTACATAGTTTACACAGCTCTGTGTGGCCCACATAAAAACGATCCAAAGAGCTGATTTTTTTTTTTTTTTTTGTGTGGATGCATGATATATTTTCACTACGGGGTTATGAGGAAAAAAAAAATCTAATACCGGGTCGTGTTTTAGCTACCACTCCTGCAACAAAGAATTTTAAAATTTAACTAAATTTGTATATATATGTTAGCTATTTAGCATAAGCTATTTGCACATATTGTTTGGATATTGATTGGGCTGATGTTGACCATGGCATGGCTAATTATTATAAATTAAATTAAAGTCTATTTAATATAATTGACAAATTCGTAATAAATAATTTTTAAATGACAATAACTTATACTAAATTGATTAAGAATTATAATGTATTCAATAGAAATTAATGCTAATATTGTAGTAATTTTATTTCTCTTTTGAGCAAAACTAACTATTACACTAGTAGTGTAATAGAGTTAGGATTCATGTTGATGTACACCTGCTAAAAGTATACCGTTTATACAATGGCTTGTAGGGCGATCAAAATTTTTATCCTCACAAAAAATTAACCTATAGACCATCTTCATTCGAACCCTATAAGCCATTGTACAACACTAAATAAATTTATGGTTTATTTGGACGGGGTGATTTTAAGTAGGGTTTTTGTGGGGATCAGGGATTTGGTGGAAAACTAGTTAAATCTAATTAATTTGCCACCAAATTCCTGGTCCCCACAAAATTCCTACTTAAAATCTCTCATCCAAACAAACCATTAAGTGGTAGACACGAATCTAACTCGTAGTAATAATATCATCGCTAATAATGATAACAATACATAAAAAAAAAAAGAAGCTAAATAGCCACGGTTTTGAGCTGTTGCTATTGAGTTTGGCCACAGTTACATTCCTTGTTAAAAATGATGTGGTAAATATTTCTCCACAGACCTAATCCGTGGCTAATCAGTTCAGTAAAGGCTCACAACCACACTGTTCCATTAATCCGTGGTAGATATTTAGCCACAGTAACAACCCTTGCCAATTAAATTTTAATTATGGTTTAAAACCGTTGCATTTTGTTTGAATTAACGACGGATTGAACCATTGTAAATTTTCAATTAGCAACGTTATGAGCCGTGACAATATTGTTTTAAGCAATTAAGGCCCTGCTTGGTATGCAGGAAAAATTTGCAGAATACAAATTACCACAACTATGGTACTAGTAGTTTGCATGGACAAACAAGGTCATAGATATCCTAACTAGCAGAGGAATACCATACCAAGTAGCTGTTTTATCAATTTAACAGAGAATAACTGCATATACGAATTTTTCCTGCTTACCAAGTAGAGTCTAAATTGATATACTACGCCAAATTGGCGTGCCAAGCCATTAAAACAAGACCTAAGCACAAGCAATCTAAACTGTTTTTCACTCCATAAACAAAATTTCTTTCAATGAAGAAAACTACAATCCGAATTCCCTAACCTGAGAACATTCTTCCATAGATTAGAACCAAAATTAAGAGCTCCCATTTCCACAAATAAAAGCAATCATGATTAAAATAAGACTAGACCATTGAATAATGGTTAATGCACTTAAATTTGCTTTCCTAAATTCACCAGGGGAGATCCTCTTTTGCAAAAGGATTTTCCTCATCTTCATCATTATTATTCTTCCCCAAGAACTCTGATTTCATTTGCCCTGATTTCGACAGAAGCCCTGATTTTCTGCTAAATTGTTCCTCAAATGGATCCATCAATCTCGACTTAGTTTTGCTAGCTCCAAAGCATCAAACCCATTGCTTGGGCAGGTCTACTGGGCACTTCGAAGCACTAGACATGGCTTCCCACCCATTAATTTGAGGTTCGCTTAACTGTATTGAGGGACTTGTAGGACTTTATATAGGAAGAAATTTCGTTGGTAGAAGTTGAATAAGGCTATTGGGCTTGGGCTCACCACATGCGCCGTCGCCACTGTCCGGTTCTATCCGCGTGGGCTTAGGCCATAGCCACAACAGAAAGCGTGACTAGCTCTCTCTACACTGTAACCGCGTATGAGAAGCGCAGAAACTGCCATTAACATATATGGGCCAAACTTAATAGTAATTTCATAGCCAATAAGTCTTAGAACTCAAGACCTCCTAAACTATGGGAAAGATGCAACCAACTGGGCACGTGGTTGTTTGCATTACATAAGTATCCATCTTATGTGTAATGTCTCTCTAACAATTTCAAAAACTTCTAAAGCATATAATCAACTTCAAAATTTATAAAAATATTAATTTCTGCTAGTAATTACTTTCGAAAGTACAAATTCCATTCTTTTATGAAAATTACAACAACATTCCTCTTATATGTCTTATCCGTGAGTCCCAACATAAGAAACACGTACACGAGTCGCCCTACCCTTTATTTTTATTTTTTATTTTTTTTTATTTTTTTTTAAACAGGACATTTGCCCATGTTACATTATAACGTAGATACATGCAGTGGGCGTGTGAGAAGCGCAGAGAAACTGCCAAGAACATCGTCACTAACGAACGTAGGAAAGGCACCTACCAACGGGCACAGAGAAACCACCAATAATAGTGTATCTATGTTTATTATCAGATTATATGGGATAAACTTAACGCTAATACCACAGTCGAGAAGAGTCGCCCTACCCTTTATAAGAGGTTTTTTCATGTACATAGTAACATAAACAGGTGGGTTAGACCGAGACATAAAGAAGCGGGCAGGGACTAAATCAGGTTGCTAGTACAAATTAAAGGATGTACAATGGGCAAAACAGGTGGGCTTGGACCTATAAGTGGAACAAGCGGGGCAAGCGATGGGCCTGTAAGTGAAACAGTGGCCCAACATGGGCTATAACGCAACTAGACCTACAGGCTCATCGATAATGGAACAAATGCACCCCCTTTACTCCAGCCACTTTAATGCGATGGCTAATTTTTTGTGAGGATGCTCACCTCATAATGTAGATCATTTAAAAAAAAAATTAGCTCATTTAAAAACTTATAACTCTATTAAATATTGATTAGAAATTGATTAAAAATCAACGTTTAAGAATCAATGATGAAAACTTCCAATAAGCTTTTGAGGGGGTTAGAAGTAGGGGTGCACGTCTGCTAAAATATTATATTTATACATTTTATATAAGTTGTGATATCTATCGCATAGCCAATTGATAAGGGCCATTTAATTTTAAGGTCAATAATAATTGACTGAATTTAGTATTTATTTTAGTAAGCGCTATCATCTTTTGGTCAAAGAATAAAAGAATTTTAGTTTTTATTGTTTAACACCTTCCTTTCTCAAATACCGAGCACATTCAACCTCATTCGACTCCAATATTTCGAACACTAAATCTCACATATGGGAGTTTTATATAGTAAGAAATAAAGTCCAATATTAATAGAATTAAGTTTTTTTTTTTCACAAAATAGATTTGGTGGAGGCATTGGGTCATCAAAACATCCAAAAAAAAAATTAGAAAAGAAGAAATCAAAGCTTTTTGAAGAAACCATAAGTTCAAAATTTTCTTTAGAAAAATAAAGATAAATTTGGTTGTACATGTCTGGCTTTGTGAGTTAGGACAATACACAATGTATTTGTTTTTTTATTTTTCATAGAAAGACGTATGTTATGTTGGCGGCTAGAGTTAATTAAATGCAAGTTTATTTTTTAAAACAAGTCAAAGGCATTTGATTTGGTCGTGGTAGCCCTTAACATCAACATGTAACCTTTAACTTAGGTGGCCCTTATCGGTTGCCTATGCGGTAGATATCACGAGCCTTTATATGTAACACGGTCCATTCGGTTTACATCGATTTTGGGATGGGTCAATCCATCAACCAATCCAATTAAATCGATTTATATACAACAACATTTGATTCGATCTCCAATCCAAAGTTGGTCTAGTTGGAGACCAACTTGGTAAGTTTTACTTACTTAGCTTATCACATCTGTGTTTGAAAATCTATAATGGAATGGGGTTGCATATATAACCTTATATGTACATGTAAATAATATAAATATTAAATACATTAAGTATTTATTAAAATAATATATACATATATATTATTTGGTTGGTTCGGTTTAATTGGTTTTTGGGATGACCCATCCATCATTGAGATAAGTTAGTTTCTACTTTTGATGTAACCTTTATGTGAACGACATGGAAAATGCTATATTTATTGCATTTTTCCTACTGCAAACTTTATTGCCTACTTATCCCATGGTTCTCAAATAATCTCATACCCCTCGTGATTTGCGTCATTCCTAAATTGATGCAAATTCCCTCCTAAATAGCCTTTGCAGTAAGGTTGGCAATACACTTTACAGTAAGTGTAGCATCACTACCTAGTCATCCCATGGTTCTCAAATAATTTTAAACCCCTCGTGATTTGCATCATTCCTAAATTAATACAAATACCCTCCTAAATAGCCTTTGCAGTAAGGTTGGCACTACACTAACAACCAATTGAATCAACTTAAATAGGTCGATTCAATTTGGATTGATCGGGCCAACTCAAATTTGTGCACTCTTAGTTAAAATTTTTAAAATGAACTAATTTTTTGTGAGAATAATTTACATATAAGCATCTTTACAAAAAAAAATCAGTCTCTGAATCGTATCTAAATAAACCCCGCAAGCATGTTGGCACACACATGCACAACACCTTAACTAACAAATTTTCAGATGGACATATTTTAAGAGATCTGAATGAGACTTGCAGCCTAACAGTTTTCCCCCTCCCTCTCTGCCACCTTCTTTTCAGCAAGCGAGCTTTTGATTTTCAGAACTCAATTCCAACAAAAAAATCTGAAAAACCAGATTTCGATCATAATTGATAAGCTTTTTTCAACTGATCTTGTCAGATCTATTCGTGGAAATGCTGGTTGATTTCTTACCTCATTGATCCATTTCTAGGGCACCGTTTTTGTGCTTAAAGTTCCAATAATTCTGATGGCTTCGTGGCTTAAAGTTGCAGAAGGTATGAAAACCTAACCTCTATCTCTCTCTATCATATCAAATTCAATTGTTCAATCGATCCGTTTAAATTCCTTAGGATTGAGGAATTGTTGAATTTGGTTAGTTTTTTGTTGAATTTGATTATTAGGATTGAGAAATTGTGTAATCTCTTTTGGGGGTCTCGTAAAAATTTGAATCGTTTAAGGAGTAGGTTCCGATGCCATTGAAATGGTGAACTATAGTTGTTTTGAAGTATTGATTGAGCTTTTTGCATGATTGTGGAGGTTACTTAGATTTCTAATTCTTATTGACTTATTAGATCTAAATGTTCATTTGAAATATCCTTAAACGATTGATATCTTAGAATTTGTATGAATAATGTATTAAACCACCAATGGAGTAGACATGAGAAGCTGTAATCCTGCAATCATCAATAAAATGGAATTCACTGAGAAGAATTTCAATGCTTTTATTCATCTAATTGCATTACCGACCAAATCATAGTTTTAAAGTACCTAATTCCAATCTGTTTTCATGTTTTCGTAAAAATACATCAGCCCTTCTTCGGCAACAACATTGATAGGATTCCAAACCGATGCATTCTTGTATATAGAATCTGTGATGTAGAATCAAAGCAGAGTAGAAAATAAACTTCAGGAATTAATCCATTCCCATCTGTCTGTAAACTAATATAAGGGTAGTTATAAACATAAAGTCCTAATGGAAAAAAGGGAACTACCCTAATTAGAAATGTGATCCTAATTGTAGTTTTAAACTTAGATTGAGGGAAAGTCTGCATGCCCCTTTATATAGACAAGCAGTATTACAATTATAATAGGAAACTTTTAGGAAGATTATGACGGAAATAACCCGTAGTCTATATTCTTTTTGGTTTTTTGTTGTTTTTTTTTGGATTTTATAATTTGACGTAAATCATACACCAAATTTTATGTTAAATCATTTTCTTTCTTTTTTTGTTACATGTGAGAAAACAAAATGATCGTTATGGATCTAAATTTATTTAGTGTTGTGGATTCAGATTTATTAGAAGTTGTAGATCGACGAGCGAAGCTGGTAGTCAGTGACTTATCAGTTGAGCAGTCTGACTCAAAATCACCAGGTATTGATCTTAATGCCCCTTTTAGATTTGTAACACCACTAAAAGCATGTTTTATGCCTGGCAACTCTTGCTGTTATTGATTTACTGTGAGTTTTCTCGAATGGGTTTCTGATAAATATTTTATTGCATATTTGGCGTCTCTTTGGGAAACTGAATAGCATCCAATGGACAAGAATTTCAAGCCAGGACAACTAAATTGAAGGAGAAGGTCTTTCACTAGCATATCTCTGAGTTTTGGACAGTACTAAGATTTATTCATGTCATGAAATGACTTGAATTGCATCTTGATCTCACAAATTTGAGTATTCAATTAATTCTGCAGGCTCAGTTGAGACTCCCGACTAATGAACCTCCTAAATTAAGTGATATTGAGCAGGAGCAAAGTAGCATACAAGCATCAGTAGATAATGCTAAACCTGATACAGATGAGGTTGCTCTGTCATCTGAAAATGATGGGGCCATGTCCAGCAATTCAACCATCCAAACAAGCAAAGAGCTACAACTTGATCCCAACGAAGGGGGCATTATGTCAGGAATTTCTTTACCTGAGACATTCCCGAGTGATGTGGAGAAACCTGAGGGTTCTAGTGCAATGGAAGTCCCTGATGTTATTAATGTTCCAGAGGCTGTTAGTTCATCTGTGAATGGTGAAATTACTATTGAAAACACGTCAGATGGGCATGAAGGGTCCTCCTCAGTTTTTGTGGCCGCAGGAGTTGAGGTTGTCAATAAAGATCATCCAGTTGATGCTGACCATATCAGTAATGTAGGAGCTGAAGATGTTCCTTTAAAAATTGACGAAGAGAGATCTGAACTGAAAAGTGTGGAAATACATAGTAGCAATGATACTCAATCAAAAGATGCAGATCTGAAGGACCAACCTCTTTCAGATCCAAAGAAGCAACAGGAACGTAAACGTGATTCTTCTCCCATTAGAGTGCAAGACCAACTTGATGAGGTAACCTATGTATCATATTCGAAGCATCAAAATTAATTATGATTTGCACTGGATCTTTTGTTACATAGTAGTGCTTACAATAATCATTGACTGGTCCCTTTAGTTGGTTCGCAGGCTCAAGGACTGCTCAAAAGTGCAATTTCTACTGGTCAATCAAAAGAAGCCAGGTTAGCTAGGGTAAGAAATTTTGTAGATTATTCTTACAACAATACCGTACAACAGAGCTTTAGAAACACCATTTACTTGATTAATCTTAAACTACTGATCAGTTATATCGTATTTTATCCAGACCCTAGTCACAGACTTCACTCAACCACCCAAAGGCATCATGCAGCAGCTTTTTGATAAGTTTTTGTTTGTATCAATTTACAGGTTTGTGCTGGACTTTCATCTCGCCTTCAAGAATACAAATCTGAAAATAAACAGCTGGAGGAACTTCTTGTGTCAGAGGTGACTTGCCTTGCAAATTTTTTAGTTTGTGGATACTGTGAAGCTTCATTGTGCTCATATATCTAAAGAAAGTTATATTAACTTGTTAATTGGGTTAACAGAGAGAAAGGAGCCAGTCTTATGAGGCTCGCATAAAGCAGCTACAGCAAGATTTATCTGCATCAAAGACTGAAGTGTCTAGAGCTGAATCAAATATGAGTGATGCTTTGGCTGCAAAGAATTCAGAAATTGAGACCCTTATCAATTCAATGGATTCACTAAAGAAACAGGCTGCTGCTTCTGAAGGAAAGCTGGCTTCCCTGCAGGTATCTTTCTCATGGTGTAAATTTTATCTCTATTTAGTGTATTCTCCTATTTATGGGACATCATTTTATGCTAACCTCCTAGCTAGATGCTCTTTTAGACCTATTAGAACTCTTCCCATCTGCAGCTTTGTCAAATTGAGGATTCAATCCATCTTATATTTTTTATTTTATTTTAAGTATTCAATCCATGTTAATCAGAAATTAGTCAGGTTTTGTCAAGTGATGAATGTTTTCTTAGTGGAAACCTTGAATCATGTTCCTGGTAATTTAATCTATTGATTATTTTAAACTTGTTAAGTTTTCCTCTGGAATTCCTTTCAGTGCTAATAAACCATTCCACCTTTTAAATGTGTACCACAGACAAGGTAAGTTCAACCTTGTAAAATCCTGTTGCAACTTGGAAGTCCAGCAGCAACTGCCCATTCTGAGACCCTAGGGCTCCACATTGTCAAATTGTATTCACAAGTTAGGATTTAGTTCAACTGTATGCTTGATGGAGGCCATTTTTTGGCATTGCAGGTATTATTCCTCTAGATGGGTGGAAACTCTGCAAAAATGAAAATTTGTTGTAGCTCAAAATCATACCAGTAAAAAAGGAAATCATGAATGCAAACCTTTTCGATACCATTGGAGTTAGAATTAATTAATATAGACTCGTATTTGGCATCCAACTGCTTGCGTCATAACCTTAGATGGGTTAGTGAGGCACATGCGTATTTCTTAATGACATGTACTGACTATTTGAATTGAACCTTTACTATTTCAATCGTCAAGGCATCACTGAATTGAGAATTTTGACTTATTAATTCATTACCATAAATTATCAAAGTATATTTTTAAATTATTATTCTAATTATAACTACATTATGATTTGATCTCCGGATCTCCTTTTTTAAGTAAGGTCATCAAACAAGACAATAACACCAAAAGATTAGTCCACACATTCAACTCATTTGTGTGTATATCTCACTTGTACTCTTCATAAACCTTGAGATCTTATTACTCCAGGATGGCAGGATCAATTATATACTTGTACCTTGATAGAAAATATAATGAAATTGTTTAACTAATCTTAAATATCTACAACTTTAAAACAACGCAAGTATCTAAAGAATCTTTAAAGGTCTCTCCTGTTTCTGAGTAAAACATGAAAACTGAATTTCTAAAACCTGTTAAACCTTCTATCCAACACATCTTCATGTTTGCAGGCCATGAACCCTGAAACATGAAATTTACACCCTTCTCCTCCTCTTCATTTTGGATGATCTCCTAAAGGTCTTGAGCTTCAATAACTCTTGCGTGCTCGCTCTGACAGAAATTTCATCTCCAAAAGCTTCGTCTTTGTAGATGTACCAGATATTGTTGCTTCCTGGCCTACCTAGAAATCAGGCTTCATCAACCAACCATATTATTGTGTGAATTTATTTCTTATTGAAAAAAAATTATTTGTCTAATATCATTTTCTATGATCTGAAACACGCCTCAATATATTTGTTTCTCCATAGGTTATCCATATAAGTCTTGATTTTAATTAACACTTTGGTAACCTTAATAATGCTACGCCTTTATACTTAACCAGGCCAATATGGAGTCTATTATGAGAAACCGGGAACTAACAGAGACACGGATGATGCAGGTGTGTTGCTTAAATTACTCTACAAACAAAGTTTTTCCTATATGCAGTCAGGTCTTTGTATTTTCTTCTTTATCGGGAAGTTCTAAGATTAATAACCATGTTTTCATTTGCTAGGCCCTACGGGAAGAGCTGGCTTCTGTAGAACGCAGAGCAGAAGAAGAACGTGCAGCACACAATGCTACCAAAATGGTTAATCTCTATAGTTCTTAGAAATTTGTTTAGGTGTTTTTATTTATCTCCCCTGATTTGGAGTTTCCTCTTTGAATGATCAGGCAGCTATGGAGAGGGAAGTGGAGTTAGAACATCGAGCTCTTGAGGCGTCAACAGCTCTTGCTAGAATCCAGGTATTCTGATCTGAGTGTACCCATGACATTTGTTATCGAATACCCAAAACTATTAGAGTCTATTTACCCATTTGAATTTGAAGAACCAACTCAACAAGTACAATACTAGTAACTAGCGCAAATTATTGACTTGAGCTTTGCCAAACAGCCTGCATGGTCCATCCATACAGCTGCACTAAATTTCTACTCTGTGAAAAATTACAGGGCTTTTTTTCCTTTTCGTTTCTGTTTTGATGGTCTAGCAAGAGAAACCTATCATATGGTGTTCTAGCTAATTGCTTGACCAGTTTAGTGTTATACTTCTCATAGCACCACGAGTACTTTGCCTTCTCACCGAACCTTCTGAAAGTTAATGGTGACTAAACAATAAAAGATAAATAAATGGTTTTTCTTAGCCACATTAAGGCTTCTTGATAAGAAATGCATAGTAATTTGGTTAAAGGGGAAACCTGATTGAGGCTATGTTCCTGTTAGCCATCATTGTTTTGCTATTACCATGGTAGTATATGTCACAATATTCTCTTTTCATTTTCTGACAAAAATATGCCATTCAGAGAACAGCTGATGAGAGGGCATCAAGGGCAGCAGATCTGGAGCAAAAGTTGGCAGTGCTTGAGGTAGACTGGAATCTTTCTTCGTTTTTTCTTTTTCTTTCTTTTTTGTTTTGGGTTCTTGAGGTGAAGGTTCTGTCTTGATCTTCTCAGTGTAATCATTACTACATTATCAGGCTGAATGTGCATCTTTAAATCAAGAGTTGCAAGATATGGAAGCTCGTGTTCGTGTTGGACAAAAGAAGTCTCCTGAAGAAGCAAATCAAGCACTTCAGGTAGGTAACAGTAAAACTCTAGCATGTAGGGATATGAGCTTTTTATCACAACTTCACAATCATGCTCTAAGAGTAGAATAATGTTAAAACGTTACTCCTTTCTTTAACTGAAGTGTTTTCTATATGTAATTTCTATTGGCCAAACATTAATGATGTTTATAATTTTATTCTTAAGCAGAATTTCTATAACTAGCTGTTTGCATTTGATAGGTGATGATGCTTTGAAGTTGAAAGTAAATCTTTCTTGTTCCCTGCTCATCATAATTTTCAAGCAAAACATAGGGCACGTCTAGTACAAACCACAAATATAAGCTTGTGTGCTAATAAAAGTTAATTATTATTTCGAATCCTTTCTGTTATTCGTCTCCGAGTTCATTTTCCATCTAGGAAAAATTTATACTGTTATTAACTTTAAATGCTCAAATATGAAGATGCAGGCATGGCAGGAAGAAGTGGAGCGTGCACGACAAGGTCAAAGAGATGCAGAAAGCAAGCTGTCTTCTTTGGAGGCAAGTTGTTTTTGGTTCTTTAAGTGGAAGATAATTGTTATATTGATAGTCAGTTTGTAAAGGTTAAATGCATGACTAGGAGTTATGTAGATTAATGAGCAAATCTTGTTTGTTTTTGTACAATAAATTGCCCATTGATTTTGATTTATTCTAGGGTTTGTATCACCACTGATTGAGTTTGTTACTGTGCATGAGGACGTTTGAATGCCAATTCAGTCTTGTTGCTTAGTATATCACTTGTTAAATTTTCAGGCTGAAGTGCAAAAGATGAGGGTGGAAATGGCAGGCATGAAAAGGGATGCCGAACATTATTCACGGCAGGTTGGTGACTGTAGTTTAATTTGGTTCTATATTTATAGGCTCAGTTTTTAGACAACTCTTGAACTATTTGGAACATTTATTTTTCCTCAATTTAAATTGTGTCGATTTAGTTGAAGCATGACGTACTAAAGTGTACGCACTGTTTGACACTTTTACGTAAGTCGAGTCGATTTGATTGATCTGGGTCTTACAACTCTGCTTGTATATTCTTGTACCTAAATTCTCATTCAATATATTTTTTCCAACTTTCAAAAAAAAAAGTGATATGGACGTCCACTCTCAGTCAATCAAATCTTGGAGACAGATGCACATGAATGCTGGTAACAAACATTAGATGGAAACCATCGAACTATAAAAACCGACTTCAAAACATGAAAATCTACAGAGTACAGATTATTCAAAACAAGAGTATACGCTCAAGGATTAAGATCAATACGGCTAGCATGACACCCGCTGCACTATCTAACTATACTATATAGTATATATCAAGCTAACGCCTTGAAAGATGGCTTTTTCTTTTTTACCCTTTTTTCATTACTTATATGTAAGCATATGGAAGTGTTTCTTTGTTTTTGTTAAAAGGGAAATTGTGTTGACATACTTTACAGGCGCGGAAATGAATTAAATTAAACTACTCAAGAAATATTCACAAATATTATCAATGAAATGGGGTTTTGGAACAAAACTCAACGATTATCAACCATTATCTACAAATAATCCAAACCAGTTCCCAAACTGCTGAAAACTAAGCCTAATACTACAATTTAAAGAAACTAATCTACTTATATAGAAAGCAAGAGCAAAACAGGAATTAAAAACAAATTTAGGAGTGACGGCTAGAGTTTCTGCTCCTAAGACCCAATATGCAGGTTGCGTCATGTGTCCTTTTAAATTGTTCTGTAAAAAATGATTTCTTTTGCAACAAAATCTTGAGTTTTACCACAACTATGAGCATCTCTTTTTCCTCTCAAGTTATTACACAAACAAACATCTTCCCCACCCAAAACACTTGAAATCCATCACTTGCATCACAGATGCCTTCCACTAGTAACCAATTGTGGACCAATTCATTTGAGTGAGTTGCCTACGAAGCTTGAATCTTTGACCTTTACTTACCACCTTTTCAGCAGTAACTCACCAAGCAAACCAGCACATGTTCTTTTTCCTAGTAATGACTTCAGCAGTACTAGATCTAGGCTTCCTTACCTTCCTTACCTTCCATTCCAATATTATCATATATCTTCTTCTCTTTCTTCCCTTATTTTTCTCTTTATTTTTTATAATCGGCAGAAGGAAAAATATATTAATAAGAGAGAAAAAAAAAATCTCCTTTACTGATTAAAAAAAATATATTTTTCCTTACTTTCCAATCATTTCCTTTATTTCCGTTGCTCCACCAGCATCCATCTCCATACCCTAGTTCTTCTGGACTTATCTGTTTACAGTTTACACTTTACATAGTGTTTATTGTTCTTCTGAATGGTTCCATGTTTTCTTGATGAATCTTTTATTTACTCTCTCTTTTGTGAGTATTTTTGTCCAGTAATAACATTATTTGGTCGATATGTATTAATCAACCACATTTTATATGTACGACAACCATTAACAGGAGCATATGGAACTAGAGAAGCGATATCGTGAGTTAACAGATTTATTGGTACGTCAGACCTTAGAAATACTTCACTCATCCAGCCTTATTGTGATAGTTAATTACTACCGAGTTATTGCATTAAACAACTGGTTCATATGGTTCAGTACTACAAGCAAACACAATTAGAAACCATGGCTAGTGAAAAAGCTGCAGCCGAGTTCCAATTGGAGAAAGAGGCAAAGCGTCTTCAAGAAGCACAGGTTTGTGTTCAACTGTAGCCATGTTTTCCAAGTCCATCTTATTATCCTTATGACATTTGGAATATATTCTTCTCTTGTTAGATAGATTTAGCCGCTGCTTTACTGAACAGGTAGAAGCAGAAAGAAGTAGAGTTTCCCGCCGAGCATCATCGTCTTGGGAAGATGATACTGATCTGAAAGCACTCGAGTATGTTACTCCTTTCTATGACATTGATTTGCTTCATCTGTGTGTCTAAAGTTTTTAATATATTCTTTTGTTGTGCACACTGAGACATCTTTTGTAAAATGATTTTGTATGCGCTAATTCAGTTTGTTCTTTGGCAAGTGTTTACACAGTTGCATCAGCTCAGAGTAGTTGACGTTGCTCTTCTTTTGAAGTTCATAAATATTTCTATCCATAGTTAGATATCTTTTATGCAACTATTTAGTATGAGCCGTTTTAGTTTGTCCATTGGGAAGTGTTTACACTGCTGCATCTGCTCATATTTGGTACTTCTCTTACCCTTAAAGCTTCTCCAAGTTGCTTGGGGCCCACTAAATTGTTCTTGATCCATTAGATACCACTACGAAACTATGTTTCCAGAAACTCTTCCGCCCTGCGAAATAGATCTGAAGCCAAAGACATCAACTACTGGCCAGTCCCCTTGTATATATTTTTCGTTCTTCATATTCTTTCTATTCTTTGCCCTAGGGCTATTTATCAATAAACTTGAACCATTCTCAAAAAAAATAAAGAAAAATAGAACAAAATAAAAAGACATCAACTGATGGTTTTGCTTTATAAGTTAACCTCATCTTATTCTGCCGAAGTTCCACCTTTGCTCAAGAGTTGTTATTAACTTATTAACCTGCTGATGGAATTAAATTTTCATTCGAGTTGATTGAAAATTTTCGAATAAATACTTACGGTTTTGGACTGAAAATGCTTCACAATTATGAATCAGAGCTACATATGTAATTAGCTTGTAAAAACAATAACATCACACCAAGCTACTTTCAAAATGAAATATTTTGTATCCAACTGATAGTTGTCATAATTTAGTTCCATAAATTTACTAAAAATGCTTGTAATACTCCAATGTTTTCTCATGAAACAATAACTGCAGGCCTCTTCCCTTGCATCACCGGCATATGGCTGGCGCAAGTTTACAGGTACAATAGCTCTCATTCTTGCTCCTTAACTTATCACCACTCCTTTTTAGCCCTTAACATTCTTCTCTTGATGTGGACTGATGACTTCCTATCTGCAGTTGCAAAAGGCAGCGAAGCTTTTAGATTCAGGAGCTGTTAGAGCCACTCGGTTTCTCTGGCGGTATCCTGTTGCTAGAGTACTTCTACTTTTCTACCTGGTGAGAACTCTCAGTTTAAATACATGATTTTTTGGAAGTTTAAAAAACAAGGCAGCTTATTTGCACGGTATTGAAATGTTCTGTTAACTTTGTGTCAACAGGTATTTGTACATCTCTTCTTGATGTATCTGTTACATCGCCTCCAGGTATTCATCTGCACATATAATTGATTCTAACTAATTAACTAGATTCCTAGAACCCTATCTCATGAATGATAATCAAATATTTTTACCCTTAACCATATATTCTATTATAAAAGGGCGCCCTTCCTAATTTTCGGTGAAGCTGGAATATTTCATTCATAATACCATCCAAAAATGCTTTTGAAGGAAGTAATAAATAATAATGGCCTTTCACCTAGAACACTTTAAGTGCAACCAGCTATCAGGTTTCTCACTTTAAGCTTCCGACTCTTCCCACTTTCTCCTGAAAGAATGTAAATATGTAAGTCAAATAGTCAATAAAATCGATTTCAGGTGGTAGTCAATCAATTGTAGTCACAAGGAAACATAATCTGTGAGTTATAAACACTAGTACTAGATATTAGTCACTCAAATACAAAAGTGAATGTAAGCACACGTGCAGGTGCATGTGCTTCCGTCAAGTAAGTCAATGCCTACTCATTTGACTGCGTTATGCCAAACTGATCAAGATTAACTAGTAGCTCATGATATGCAAGTGACTACTTATAGTTGCGGCTAGGCTTGTAAACATGCATTTGCCCCCGACGGTATATATATACATGGATCCATTTACGTCACTTTTTCTTACACCATGGTTACACCACACTATGGGGCCCACATGGAGATGATCAAGGGATGATTTTTTGTGAGGATGATTTCTTCACCATGTAGATAAAAAAAAACAGACCATTTTAAAACTCTTTATTCCATCAAAAGCTGGTTGAAATTAAGGGTAAGTGGACGGTTCAGGTCAATATTACTACTAACATATGATAGGTTCCCAGATTGTAGAATGTGCTGTTCTTTTGTGAGGATAATCTACATATATACATATGCACATCCATATATTACTAACGACTTTACAACTGTGTTTTGTGCAACCTTAGGAACAAGCAGACACTTTTTCTGCTGGTGAAGTTGCAGCCTCAATGGGACTAACCTACCCGAGCTTGCCGTGAGACGATAATACTTGTTCCAATCAAATGTGTAGTGTTCTCAAATCTTTCCTGCTAACTACGGAACGGTGCAAGTGTGCTTTCTTCATGGAAAGGTTCTCCCATATAGTTTGTTCTTTGTTGTTTCATTTTACAGCAAAAAAAAAGAAGAAAATAAGAAAGAAAAATTCCCCTTGTAGCAAACATTTATCAGTTCATTTATATTAGCTTAAAGTTTCATATTGATGTGCAAATGATATAAGGGAAAAGAAAGAGGGGGGAAGAGATCATTCAATCTATTTCTGTACTAAAATTAGGAGCACTTTTTTCTTGATCTATACAAACTGTTCAAATATCAGTCTACTTCTGCAAACTGCAAGATTTAGGGAAGAAAAAAGATTTGAAGTTCCCCGGCTTTTTTTTGGTTGTTGTTGTTGTTGTGCGCCTGAGCACATAATCGTAGGATCTTCATGCATTTACCCTATGTGAATTAAAGCCGTGAACATCCAATGCCTCTGCTCCCAGGCGCACAAAACGATTTAAAGCCTAGGCGCTTTAAATCGCGACTCTATAAGAAATCTTCCTTGTGTGATTGATTCGACCATTCTCCCATAAGGGTACATAACAATCAACTAAGGGTTTCTTTCTTTTCTCCTTTTTTTTTTTTCTGCAGAATACAGCTGAAGGTCTTAAATTGCTGAAATTGGCCATTTTTTATGCAAAAATGGTATTTCACCCAATTCAGCTGTATTTCAGCAATAAACAAACGACTCACTATCGTCAATGGTTTGATTCTCTGGGTTTTTTTCAAGTTGATGTCTTCTATTCGCCCTTTGGTTATTGAGTTATTTGCATCATTTATGACGCCTTCTACCATTTTGGTGTTCTCCTCTCTTACTCCCTACTTCTATTTGTAATCAAAATAGCTCCATCACTAAAAGAAAGAAAGTTGTGAGCAAGAAATGAACTTGAATTTTGTGATGTAGGTTGAACAATGTCTGCTTCCTGTCAGTCATTCAGTGGGCCCAGCCAAGGTGTGATTCGATTAAAAGAGTGGCCAGGTGGTGACTGTCAAGTCGATTCTTCGAGAACCCCTTTTTATTACAAGTAAAGGGTTGACTCCAGGAGTCAAATCAATTTGACTCACAAATCTGTCCATCTAAACGATTCAACTCGGAATCGGTGATATCGGTTCGGTACGCGATTCCGAGTCATTAAGCATGGAACCTGGTGACACTGACACCTTTCTTTCCTAATAATCCAGGGCTACTGAATCTATTCAACAAACCAGAATGCCAAGTGGCACACTTTTTATCCCTCGATTTTAGTCCCATTATTCGTAGCTACAGACCGATCATAATCAAATGGTTTAAAATCACCTCTTCCTCTCACTGGAAACATCATATTTAGATCCGGGCCACCTGGCAAACTGACCCGTACCCCCAACCAACCCTACTCTTACCCGACCCGTCAAATCCGGCCCTAACTCAAACAATTTTTTTTTTTTTTTTATATTCACTAGCTAAACAAAATTTTTTATTTTTTTTTGATATTCACGGGTTAAGCATTTCTAACCCGTTACTAAAGAAGTATGTTACGGTAAAGATCGACCATAACTTGTTCCTTTGGTTTATATGAAAGAAATATTAAATTAGTCGGAGTTAAAGTTTGAAAAACTGATTCATTTAGCATTTCTATCCTGTTACTAGAAAACTATGTTATGGTAACATTATTAGGGTCGATCTTAACCATAACATGGTTCTTTATTTTATATGAAAAAAATGTTAGTCAGGATTAAAGTTTAAAAAATTGTTCCGTTTAATAAACAAGTAAGGGTTAAGATTTGAAAAATTGACCCGTTGACCCGAGTCGACCCTAACCCTTTACCAAGTCGTTCATAACATATGGGATCACTTAATTTTCAATGATCCCAGAAACATAGCATCATTGTATTCACCCGTAGATAAATCAACCTCATGATAGCGAGATACACCGTGCATTTTCTCTCTCTCTCTCTCTCTCTCTCTCTCTCTCTTTCTCTCTCTAAAATTTATTTCATTTTTTTTATTCTTTACTCTCTGAATGTCCTAGAAGCCCTCTTTTTCCTAAAATTTCCCACCACTGATCCCTACAATTTTTAATCTTCTGAAACCCTAATTCTCATTTCAATCTTCATTTCAATTCCTGAAAATCAATCTGTAGAGCACGACAAGAACTAATTTAGGTTTCGATTACTTTCTTCCCGATTTGTGTTTGCAATTTTCTTACAATTCAATCAGTTCTGTGTTTTTCAGGGCTTCTTCTCTCTGGTTCTGTTAAAAAAGGAAACACTTTTAGGGTTTCCAGGTTCAATATTTAGGGTTTTCAGGTATGAGAATTGATGGATGAACGATGCCGGAACTGCGTAGTGGAGTGCGCAGGGGACGGGCAGCAGCAGCATCAGCAGCAGCAAAGGAGAATCCGATCCAAGTTGAGAAGAAGGTAACAGCGAGAACTCGAAGGAGACGAACAGCGAAGAACACGCAACAGCCCATCGATGAGAATATTGTGAGAGATTCTGTTCCATCAAAGTCGTTGCAGGTTAAGGAGGAAGAAATTAGGGTTTTGGAAGGAGTTGGGGAGGAGGAGGAGGAGGTAGGGGAGAAGCAGATGGAAGATTACGATAGCGCTGGAAGGAGCGGTGATAAGAATCCTGCTGCTGAAGATGAAGGAAGTACGGCCCCGATTCCTGAAAAGGTAGGTTTTTTTTGTTTATGGATCTGTTAGTTGGTGAATTGGGATTAGAATTGCAAAATTTGGGTTTTCATTAAAACTTCTCTTCATTGGGTTTCAAATTTTCAACATAATTTTTTTTTGATCGGTACTTTTCAATTGATTTTTTAAATCCTTAAAGCACAAATAGGTAAGTCTGTTAATCCTTTTTTAAAGCACAAGAAGTTGGTGTCTTTGGGGAGGAATTACAAAATTTGGGTTTTCAGGAAACTTCCTGGTTTCTGTTATTCCAAGCACAAGGAGATTATTTTGCTAATTCTTCGTTTGAGTCTTTTGATTGCGTCTGCAACTGCATTTATGTTATTTATTTTTTAATTTTTGGTGATCAGAGGTCTACAACTGCAAATGGTACTGGTAAATTTGGTCACTGTTGGAAGAACTTGTTGTCTGCAGAATATTTATGCGTGTCATTTCTATCTTAGTACATGGTGTTTTTTTTTCAATTTCTATTGTACCATTTATTTTTTAAATATTAAATAGGAAGACTATTTTTTTTTTTTTTTGCACTCAATTGTGTTTGCTTGTAAGTTCAATTTTGATGCTATGAGTTATATATTACCTTCTTTGGTTTCTTTTCTTCAGGTCCAAGTTGGTGGTTCCCCGGTGTACAGAATTGAAAGAAAACTGGGCAAAGGAGGCTTTGGACAAGTATACGTAGGTCATCGTATTTCAGGTCCAAATGGAAATGATAGAGCTACAGGAGCTGTTGAGGTATTGGATTTTACATTGTTTGTTTGTCTAATGTGGCGCCTCTTATGGAGATCTCTAACTCTTAACATATTTGTGGTTTGTGCATTTAGGTAGCCTTAAAATTTGAGCACAGAAGTAGTAAGGGATGTAATTATGGGCCCCCGTACGAGTGGCAAGTCTACAAGTGCGTCGCCTTCTGTTCTCTTGTTATATATCACTTGTTAGATGCTGCTTCTTTTGGAATTGTTTCAATATATGTGATGACTGTATCACCCACATTCTCTGTTATTTTGACAGCGTGCTTGGTGGCAGTCATGGTGTGCCACGAGTACACTACAAAGGGCGTCAAGGGGACTATTATATTATGGTATGTTATCAGCTGCTTGTGCTTACAGTTTTCATCATATGGAATCTTAATCTTGTGTGTTTTGTTTCACCTTGTTTTGGGGTCATTGTGTAACAACAGTTCTTAATGTCTACAGGTGATGGACATGTTGGGACCAAGTTTGTGGGATGTTTGGAATAACAACTCTCATACGTGAGTCTCCACCCGAATTGATGAATATTTATAATTCAACTTTTTAGCTGCTTAATCTTCCATACTTCTTTTCTTATTTGTTGTTCTTTTACTACCTGTAGGATGTCTATTGAAATGGTTGCATGCATTGCTATTGAAGCGATTTCTATATTGGAGAAGATGCACTCTAGAGGGTTAGACTTTTATCTTATGAGCTCTGCTTATGGTGGTTTACTTTTATTATTTTTGACACCCACGCATTTGCTATTTCTAGTACGCTGAATATTTTGATGGTCTCTTGCTCACAGAATATAATGTCTTTTATATCTTATCTCAGGTATGTTCATGGGGATGTGAAGCCAGAGAACTTTTTGCTTGGTCCCCCTGGGACTCCTGAAGAGAAAAAACTGTTCCTTGTTGATCTTGGGCTAGGTTAACTTCATCTTTCCTTATCATTTGTAAATTAGAGAGCATAGTATGTCATGTTTGTTCTTATTCTATAACGTGTACTGTGTTATCAGCTACCAAATGGCGAGATAATTCAACTGGTCAGCATGTTGATTATGACCAACGACCAGATGTTTTCAGGTATTTTTGTTAATTTTTTTCTTCCCCTCTTTGTAGAAGTTGCGTCTGTTGCTTTTGTTTGTCCTGTGTCCTCTTTCTTGCATTGAATACCATTTGGCTTCATTGCATTCTAATCTTGCAGAGGAACAGTTCGTTATGCTAGTGTACATGCTCATCTGGGAAGAACTGGAAGCAGGAGAGATGACTTGGAATCTCTTGCTTATACGCTTATTTTTCTTCTTCGTGGTCGTCTGCCTTGGCAAGGGTACCAGGTAAGTCTTCCCAAACTTTGCTAAACTGCCATTTTATCATGTATATACCTTCTCACAAGTTGGTTTTTTCTTCTTTACAGGGTGAGAATAAAGGGTTCCTTGTATGCAAGAAGAAAATGGCAACATCTCCTGAGACACTCTGTTGCTTTTGTCCACAACCGTTCAGACTATTTGTTGAGTATGTGGTGAACTTGAAATTTGATGAGGAACCTAACTATGCGAAATATATCTCTCTCTTTGATGGGATCATAGGTCCAAATCCAGATATTAGGCCAATAAACACGGATGGTGCACAGAAGGTACTGATTGCGTACTTTTATCTTATATTTTCTGGTTAATCAGAATGTCGTTCTGAAAATTAGTTAAGGATGCATCTAATTTGTGAGTATCTGCTGTATAGCTTATATACCAGGTTGGTCATAAGAGAGGGAGATTGATGATGGAGGAAGAGGAGGATGAGCAACCAAAGAAAAAGGTTCGGATGGGGATGCCTGCGACACAGTGGGTTAGTGTATATAATGCTCGCCGGCCTATGAAACAGAGGTATAAGTGCTTTAAGTGACACTTCATATGCTATTTCCAGGTGACAATAGATGAAAAACTAATAGTCATTTCCTTTTTAGGTATCACTATAACGTGGCAGATGGGAGGCTCTCCCAGCACATTGAGAAGGGAAATGAAGATGGGCTATTTATCAGCAGTGTGGCATCCTGTTCAAATCTATGGGCTCTGATTATGGATGCAGGCACTGGCTTCACTGCTCAAGTTTATGAACTCTCCCCCTATTTTCTTCACAAGGTGACTGTCCAGTAATATCACTTCTCAACTGTACAAAATTGCCTCAGTCTACCTTTTATATTATATGCTTGTGGCTGTTTCTTTTGGTTGCTTGATGAATATCAGTCACCTTTTACCTATTTCTCTTTTGGTTCCATTTGTAGGAATGGATTATGGAGCAATGGGAGAAGAACTACTATATTAGTGCCATAGCAGGAGCTAACAATGGGAGCTCTTTAGTTGTAATGTCTAAAGGTTGGTCTCAATATATATGGTTGTTCGAATTTTGCCAGGTTTAGTCTGTATTCATCTTAAGTCCTGCATTTGTACTGTTTCCAGGTACACAATATGCACAGCAGTCGTACAAGGTCAGCGATGCATTTCCTTTCAAGTGGATAAACAAAAAGTGGAGGGAGGGATTCTATGTCACCTCTATGGCCACGTCAGGAAGTAGATGGGCAGTTGTTATGTCCCGGAGTGCAGGATTTTCGGACCAGGTTTCATTAGCTTTCTGAGTTTATGCACTAATGTGCCAATTGTGCCACCAAGGAAACGATTTAGCTGATGTGATTTATGTTTAATTTCAGGTTGTTGAACTTGATTTTCTCTACCCTAGTGAAGGTATCCATCGGAGGTGGGATAGTGGTTATCGTATCACAGCAACTGCGGCAACCTGGGATCAGGCTGCTTTTGTTCTTAGTGTGCCAAGGAGAAAACCTACTGATGAAACACAGGAAACACTTAGGACATCTGCTTTTCCAAGTACACATGTCAAGGTGAATTCATTGTTTGTTTTTTTTCCTTCTCCTGTGCTTCTTTCAACTTTGTTGTCAGCAACTGAAGTTACTTTTCACGACTGCTTGCAGGAGAAATGGGCAAAGAATCTTTATATTGCATCTGTTTGCTATGGTCGAACAGTTTCATAGGGCTTCCACTTCTACGTTGGGACAAGTCCTGGTAAAGTTTTGAAGATACTGCTGAGTCATGTGGGAGCTAACCCATACCAGCTTACCACCTGGATTATGAAGCTGTGAACTTCTCATTTACGAAGCTGATTTGCTCATAGTGGGATCTGGGCTAGAGAAATTTTGCTGCGCACAACCTTTACTTCTGTGGTGTGTTTCACAGAGCAGCTATTACTAACACAACTTGCAGTGTCATTGTCAAGTGTGTCGGAATGTTCTAGCAGTAATTTCCGTCATCTATAATTCAAAGGGAATGGTGGGAAATCCTTACTTATTGTCCAGTTTGTATAGTCTTGAGTAATAATTACTTGATTGAAGGCATATTCACACTTCATATTTTGAGTGCTCTTAGTGGTTGATGGAGTTTGCAGTCTATGACATGACAATGATACCAGATCCTTTTAATATTTATCAGTTAACTGTTTGTCTATATTGTTGCATCTAAAGCAAGTATAACATTATAAAAGGAAGTTTCTGACAGTTGCTTATAAGACCTCAAATTGTTGTATTTGTTGTGCATGTGCTTGTCTCTGACCTGCTTATTGATTTGGGTCACTGGGTGCATGCTCTATGTTCTCGATTGTGTTTTTGAACATTGGACTTGAAACAGTTAGCATGTGCTTGGTTGACATGATTTTTTTTTTTCATTTTCCTGATCAGTTAATCTGCCTACCAACTCTGAATTTCATCTGGCTCACTAACTTGTTCCTCTACGGTCTTGTCATTGCAAGAAAATGTGATTCCTTTGGTCTGGGTACATGTACTTCTGAGCAAATTAACCCCTTCATTGTGAAGTTTAGATATCTCGTATGTATTTAATGCTATTATTCCTAAATCTGAAATAAAAACAAGGATATCTTCTGTGCTGGTGTAGTGGCACCTCACAGCTGTGCGTTATGAACTGGGTTGCAAGTGAAGTTTCTTGTTCTAGTCCATGGATTTCTCAATCAGCATGGCCCTTACGCATTCATTGGAACTCTGGAGGATGGTGTGGTATGTGTGGTATGAGTTATTTCTGTGTGCGTATTGTTAATGCAATTATGTAAGAATTTGAACTTGAAGCTGGTGAAAAAATTATTGAACTTGAAGCTGGTGAAAAAATTATGTATTTTGGAAAAGGGAGATGCCTTATGTTAGTAAGGCTGAAATGACAAAAAAAAAAAAAAGAAGCCCTTTTTTGCTTTGTATTCATACTTCAAAATGTTGCCTCATTTATGATATTTACACCAATATATTTCATTTTTGAGGTGATTGTGACGACAAACTGGGGGGTTTACCTCAGTTTGCCTCAACCATCTTGGTTGACTCGTCTTGGTTTTCCAGTTAATCAGAACACCTACAGAGGAAGGCTTCTACTTGCAGATTAGTGGACTTTCTGATCACTTCTGTAATGCCATATGTTTGGTGGTTCTGGGAGTAATATCAAGCAGGGATAGCTGCCAACAAGTTGTGGTGGTAAGTCAATAGTGAGAGACTCCGTATCTTGTTCATTAATCAAATTCTTATTATTGAACTTGTTTGGTTCTGGTTGCAGGAATTGGGTCACTTTCTAAGTATAACCTACTTTTGACATGTTCTGGCAGGTATGGTTGCATATAAATCTGACTTACTTTTCTTTGTTATCTTTCGAGGGAAAAAGTATACGTTATCTTTCAGGAAAGGTAACTTTTCTGTTTTATGGTGTATGAAAGTCATTTTACTTGCTCTTCATCCCCTTAGCTTTCGTAAGTTCCTTCTTCTTTCAAGTACATATAGCTTTTAAGATTTTCCCGTGAAACTATGTCGCAGTACATTCAGAACCTAGTTGTATAACAGCCCAGCTAAACAAAATTGAAACTTGATAAAAATTACCAATCCTGGTTTTCCACCCAACTAGGCAAACTTTATATCTGCAGGTTATCTTCTCTCAGTTTAGATGTGGATCAAAACCTTACTGGACTGATTCTCAAGATCTCTCCCTCTATTTTACAATCAAAGCTGTAGTATGTTGGGTAGCTGTAGTATGTTGGGTTATTTTAACTCTATCTGGCTAGTGTAGGGATCTCAGCCAGACTTGTTATTTTACTCTTTTTGCGAACCTAATGAACTAATTTGATGTCATCTTTTAAGAGCTTTGAGGTTCTTTTCTTATATGTTAAAGGAAGTGAACTGAAAGAATGAGAAGCACTCATCGTTGTCCATCTGCCATTAATTTAAGCATGTAACTTCCATTTTACATTTTATCTCTCTGATTCATGGTAGGTATTATTTTGCTGCAGGTAGTGATGATTGTGGAGAATGTGATGAATTCCTCCTAAAAACAACATAGGAGGAAGCTTTGTATTTGGGTCACAAGAAAATGGAAAAATGCCTACTCAGCCCAACAAAATCACCCAACTTGCCCTCTCAACTGATGTGGAAGTTGGGTGTTTTTGTTGTGCGGAGTATTGCATTACTTCAAGACAATAGTCTCCTACCCATCAGCAGTAATTACTCCGATTGAGCATTGTAGAAGGATGCATATTTCAGTGCTAAAATGCGATGATTCCAGGAATCCATTCCAGCCATCTCGTCACTTATTTGTGTATGTGTAGAGAAAGGTTGTATATGAACTAAATTTGTTTTTTTTTTTTTTTTTGGCAGCTCTGGCACCTTTTCTCACTTACTTGAGATGGTCTTTTACAGATATTGCACGCAGAGAATCAGAACAATTCAAGAGAGAGGATTTGGAGGCCAAATTGTTGAAAAAGTTAGCCGTCTTGACCTATACGATACACCCAGGGTCAGACCATTAGGTTTCATGAACCTACAACCCCTCCTTGCAGCTGAGCGTCTCAACCAACTAATGTGAAAATGTACAGTTGAGAAAGGAGTTAGTCGCCAATCAAGGATCCTAGGACTTCATGGATCAGGTTAGAAGTATCAAGCAGAGACATCTGGTTTTAGAATCAACAGTAATCATTTATCCGACAGAAATTTTCGTCCTAGACTGACAAAATCTGTAATTACTGGTAAAGCTGTTTTTGTTTATGGATTTCATTTCTTTCAAAACCAAAACTTGTCTGCAGTATTACTAGTTTCGATTCAGCATTGGCAAAAAAAAAAAAAAAAGAAAAAGAAAAAGAAAAATGATACACTACATGCTGATGCCCCAATGCCAGCATGTTTTGTGCTGGCACTTGGATTTAAGTGCACAAATCTCAAAACATTTAAGTTTTAGAATCTTGAGATTTGTGCGGTTATATCCAATGACCAGCACAGCACATTCTGATATTTGGGCGTCAACATGTGCTGGGCATTATCCGGATTCAGAGGAGGTTGCTGGTCTTCGTTGGAGGAAACTCCAGTCCAGCCAAAGGATTCAAACATTCTCTATAAATTTCATGACTTCTTAACCAGAGCCTGAAGGTTATATCTAATCTTAGAGGACAAACTAATGTGGCATTTTCAGTATGGCTAATTTGATATAGGATTGGAGAGGCAATTCGTTGGAGGCAACTTACTGGTAGGACAGTTTCTTTTTTTTTTCTTTTTTTTTGAGATCTAGGGTATCCAGACATCTTAGAGCACCTGACTAGTCTTTAGGGTGTGAGCAGATTTTTCTATCCACACACAACTGGGTAATATTTTATTGTGGGAGTGGCCGAGGATCGATCGCCCAGACCTCTATTTTGTGAGGTGAGCATCTTAACCACTTAGCCATCCTCCACCACAGGCCACAAGGTATCATTAGTACTTTGATGGCTCAACAACATAGCCATGGTCCTAATAGAGTAAAATTTCCGAAGAACATATGCAAGGATTTTGGTTTTTCTTAAGACTTTCATATATTTGGTATCATTAATATGTTTCGCAAAAAATAAAAATTTGAATTGGACTTAATTTTAAAGATGAATCCTCATTGTGGGATTCGATACCAAGTAGACAACCATGTTTTCAACTACAAGTGGTCTTCTACAAATGTTTGGTAAAATCATGTTGCAGTTGACAAAGTTTTTCTAAAGACCGACTACAAAGGGACTTATGAACCGTTTGCAATGTGACACCAAATACCTGCAAATTTGAGGTTTGACTCATTAGAGGCTCTGCCTTCTGAGTCTTCCCAGGGACACCTTTAGGGATGTTCTACCCTTAATTTTGTGGGGAGTGGATACTTAGACGCTGGTCTTAAAATTCCCCTGAAAAACACTACTCGTGTAGGGTGCATATTGGGATGATCTGAAGCCAGATTTTTTGTGAAGATTGTCTCTTCACCATGGAGATCATTTCTCTCAAAAAATCAGTCTATTCTAAAAATTGTTTTCACCATTGATTTTAAACCAACTTTACATGGGGTAAGAACTTTTGGAAGATATTTCGTGAAGATGATTTCTCAGGCGAAGTGAACATTCTCACCAAAAATCAACCCTTAGATCATCCCATGTAAGCTCTACATATGCCGAGGTATTTTAGGGATTTTTAACATCAGGTTCAAGTATCCTCATGTTCCCCAGGTCGAGCAAGGATAGGGCTTAGGTCACCTAAAAATAAAAATTCTATTACGCGGCATCTTTTCTCTTAGGAAAAGGCCCGTAATCGAACATAAGCAAATATTCACAGCATACCAAGCAAGACTAACAATCTCTAATTACTCTTGCACCATCCAACGATTGCTCACAAAAATTCCATTCAGATTCAGAAAAGCCATGGTAAAACAAGCCTTGCATCAGCAAGCATAATTCCGCAATATGCCAAAACAGCGCAAGAACTAGTTAATCAGAGAAGCAATAGACCACTTTATGTTGTATCCATGTATGGGTCTCTTGTGGATTGTTAGTGACAGTCATTGCTTTGGTGTAATTATGGAAAACAAGATGAAAGCCTCACCGTGTTCTCGCAGTACAAAAAGTTGATGTTGGTTGTCAGTCCCATCTTGACCTTGTATAACTCTATTAGTGATAGATAAAAAGAATACAAACAGTCGACACTTTGAGCATCACCATAATCATCTAACATGACGGGCGTCGACATATTCTCCTCAAACGTACGCTTTCCTGGCATCAGATGGTTGAAGGAAAGAAAAACCAATGAATATTAAGATGCAAATGTAGTCTTCAAAATTATAATTGGAACTTTGAAAGAACAGAAGTGTCAGCGTAGAAAGCCAAGCAAATGTGGATAATTCATTGGGATTGTGTAAAGATGTAAGGTTGTGTTCGGTTCATGATCCAAAAACGAGTTTTCAGAAACTAGGATACGATCTGAAAATCTGCGTTGTATTCTCAGTATTTTTAATATCTGACAACATGTTTGGTGTTAAATCCAAAAACTGTTTTGAACTTAAGTCGCTGAAAATGGATAGAGTTTCACTACATAAACCAAAATTGATTTTCCTTTTTTTTTCTTCATTTTCAAATTTTGGACTGTTTTCAGGATTCTAATTTCAATCAAAAGCCGCATTTCTGAAAATGACCAAAACAAACACGTTTTTTGGGGATTTTTTTGCATCCCTTGTTTTCATAAACAATCAACCCTATCAGGATCACAAACCAAAGGCGGACCAAACTTTTCTGCTTGTGTCAGATTATAATAGTGACATTTGTAATCAATATTACCTCAGTGTTATCATGGTCGTAACGAACCAAGAAGAGGCACCTGCAGCCCCTAATGTCATGTAATCTCCTTTTGATTTCTACAACATGGGCGTCATAATAGATTGCCTGGTCTCTCCTCTCCTGAAAATTAACCCGATGGAACTTGATTAGACAATGGAAGCAAGTATGAGAAGAATAAAGAAGCATTAAAACAGTAATGTGAAGTTACCTGGAAGCAGAGGACAAGATCTCCGACCTGCACTTTCTGACATTCTGAAGGCTCCATAGGAATAGAGCGCTCACGGACTGCCTTCTTTACATTCACCCACTCATCTTCCTCAGCACCAAACCCAACAAAGCGTACACGTACTTCCTGTAATAAAACAAAAAGAGTCATGCTAAACCAACTAATAGGTAATTATCTATGCAGTGTCCATGGAAAATTCCAACCAGTCTATGTGACCTTAGATCCTTATCGTTGGACTTATTTTGAGGCAACAAAGGAGACCTCTGTAGCGAAAGAAATTCTCATGATTGCAGAAAAGAAATAATATAGATCTAAAAACAGAATAACAGAGAGATTTACGTATGTCCACGGAGTAACAAGAGTTCCACTATGCTCTCAGCCCAACGATGAAATCTACGATTAACAGAGTTTCTCTCTTCCTCACACCACTTTAATTAAAGTTGATTTGATTTAACTTCCATCAAGCTCCACACCTCAACCATCTAGAAATGCATATACTGACTCCCTAGAGGTGAGAGAAACCCCCTTGTTGTGGAAAAAGGTAAACCAAGCTGCCTCAATGCAACAGTTAAAATAGATAACTGAGCAAACTCGTTATTCAAAATGCAACATCCAGCTTCCAGCCAAATTGGGTCAATCAAAAGTTAAATTGGTTTGTGGTTGTCCCTCAACTTTGAGGGTGTGGATTGAGTCTAGTTTAAGTACAAAGAAGAGAATGCCCACATAACTGGGTGCTTTTTAATCGAAAGCTAAATTGGTTTATAACTCTAAGCTTCAACTGGGTGCATTTTAGTTCTCGTGAAACCAAAAAATTTAGTATAAAACAAAGTCAAGGTTCAAATATTCAGTGATAAGAACTCAATTACAAGAAGCAAGAATGAATCCCAGGTAAAGTATTCAGATGGAAGGATCCTTACAGGTTCGCCTGAACTAAGAATTCTGTGTGTAAGAAATAGAGCAACATCATACCTGCAAAACTAAAGAAAGGTTATGAGTATTCCATGTAAACTGGAAAATTGTTTTTTTTTTTTTTTTCTGCCCAATGAAATGTGAACAGGAAACTGTAACCAGCTACATCAAGTTCAATAGAAAACAACCCTTATTTCAACTTGAAGGTTTCAAATATTCAGATTTAAAATTAAGAACCATACTGAAGAGCTCAGAATAAAGGCAAGCAAAAGGGCTGAGTTCATAATCTCTACCATCTCCATTGCAAGTTTTTATATCAAGTTCGGCAACCAAGTTTACCTGGAAGCTTAGTAAGTATTCATCATGAGGAGATTAGACTTGTAACTTTGAAGTTCTCTTTCTAGCTCTAATATTTCTCTCTCATGTAACTTAATTACTGGGAAACTTTGATCCTTCTACTTTTTTGTGACTTAAGGCATGTCATCACTTGGGAAAATGAGTAATAAATTAGCCAAATGGGTTCACAAACACTACATGGAGCTAAACTCTTAGATAAGTCAAGATTCATGCTGTTATACTGATGCACAAGAATAGGGCATAGTACTAATAGTAACAGCATATCAAATCCAAAAACTGCAGCAAAACCCACAAACTCTTTCCTCATTGTTTTGCATCCTTACCATGCTCCATCTTTTGATGATTTAGCCTCAAACTCCAAATCTGATATGTCTAGGAGCCTTTCACCTGCAATTGAATTTGAATAATTAACAAAGGCATGGCTTTTAATGTCAGACACCAGTAAGAGTTATATACATCTTAAGACTTAAATATCAGAATTCAGAAAGAACAACAAAAACAATGTCGGTCGTCAGTGATTACATAGAAGCATTTCAACTATATATATATATAAAGTCTACTGAGAACCACCCTGGAAAGTTTTCATACACACTCCTTCCTTGGAATAACATGCCTCACTAATGAACCAGTTAGAAGAAAGCGATCCATGAACCAACCATTCAATTTACATGTAATGCATGTGTTGATTAACAAACGGCCTAAAGCGAAGTGTTGCTGTGAATTACTGTCTAAACAGAAGAAAAAAAAAAAGGCACCTCAGAGCAGGAACACCATACTGAATGACCACAAAGAAACAGCAAAGAAGGAATGAATGGAACCTTTGAAGCCACGTTTTCATGTCTCCATCTACTTTGTTGAGTTGTTCTTGAAGAGGTTTTCTTAGAACATTAAGTTTGAAATGATTCGCATTGACACGTAAAAGACTCGGTTTGTGAGTTCAAGTTTGACAAGTACCACATAAATCTTTTTTATGATATGGAATGAATCACTTAGCATCAGTTACATATTCAGGTGTGTTGTCTATCAATCACATGGCATGAACACCTTTACTCTCTCCTGCTTGATATCTGAGTTTATAAAACCATCATGGTTAATCAAGCACACCAGTTGCAAACCGACATGTTGGCATCCACAATGCTATCACCTGATAACTCTCCATATGATCTAACAAACTTGCAATTTCATCATCCCCAAATGGAAAATAGAAAAAATAAGATAGATAAGCAGCAAGCTGCAGGACAACATTGACCCAGTAAAATCAGATTGCTAACATATAATCTGAATGCTTCGCCAACCTCCAAGATAATATTTGTGTCTTGAACCTCAGAAGTCCACCAACCATCCATATATCAAGGCTTCTAAACATCAAGCTTCCTTCAGTTATTGTTGCTACACATTCCAAAAGATAAGGTGAACTATTGCATCACTAGATTCACTCTGCTCAACCAAAAGATAAAATTAGAGAACACTGTACAAGCTTCTAGGAACAAGACAGAGATGACCTGGAATTAGATGATATAACCATGATCGATGTTTCCCTACCTGGGAGACACGATATTTCAAGGAAACTACACAGGTTTTATACTGTTTCTACAACATGGTCCCAGGCATTTATCTACTTTTCTCCAAAGAGCTTATGCTAATTCTTCGATGTACTTCCAACCTCATGCAATACCCAAGGATCAAAATATTGAATACCACATGCATGCAAACAACATAAATGATGTAGAAACAAAAAAAAAATAATAATAATAATAATATTTTAATTCAACATATAGTTTCATGAGATAATAAGGAAAAGGTGTGGGGTTTAACTAGAAAATAGTCTAACTAACCATATCACTCCAGATCAAATAAATAATACATAAGCAAGAAACAAGAAAATATTTGGGCATTACCAATTTTATAATTAGAAATTTATACGACACCAAGGGAGAACACAGAAGAAGATATCTCATCTCATAGAGAAAAAACAAGATGATGAGAAGTGTTATCACCAGTCACGAAACGTTGCAATGGAAAGAGTAATTTGTGAGAGATACTAAATCAAAATAGGGTGTAAATTAAGTGCAATGAGCCTAAACAGGAAGTCAATGACAATACTTCCATAACGCAGGATAAGTACTCATTTATCAATAAACAAATAAAGAGAAAACCTTTAGGGATGGCAGAAAAGTTCTCAGGTTCACTGTTTGAAACGGAGACGTCTGTGGGATCAACCTCAATTTTTGGGGCAATAGGAGGAGAGGGAGTAGCTTTGTCTTTGCAAGCTTGATACTTCTTTTGGAACCAACTTCGTACCTGAAACAGGGAAACCACAAGAAGAAGAGTGACAGAGATAGACGAAACAGATTAAGATTTCATAATAAATAACTCACAGTGAGTGAAAAATAAAAAATAAAATAAAAATACAGAGAGAGAGAAAGAGAGAGAGAGAGAGAGAGAGAGAGAGAGAGAGAACCTGCGTCCATTGCATGCCAGGCTTTCCAGCACGACCCGTATCACGACTAGAATAGAAGACAATTCGAAATAGAAAAAAAATAAATAAAGGATGCATTAATAAGATACTAAGACCCTTCACCCTTTAACTACCAAATAATAGGATATGTTTTTACTATTTAATTCCTACCTAGTTATTTTAATTTATTTAAAACTGCACCTAGAGATATCCGAGATGGAGCTTACCTGAATTTCCTTGCAAGCTTTTCACAGAAGTTCCGACTCAATGATTCTTCTCCTACTTCTTTTAGTATCTTCTGCATTTGCTCGATCTGTTGAAGGATGCAATAAAATTAGTTGCAGAATCAATGACAACTAAACATGAACCACTAGAAATTAAAGAAATAATAGTAGTAAAAATAATTTCAACTATTCAGCGCCAAAAGGAGAATCAATGTATAAAGTCTCAACAAAAATGCCAAAACTAAGGACCATAACATGTTGCTAGAGGATATGATACTATGATAAAGCCAAGAGAGAGAGAGAGAGAGAGAGAGAGATTAGATTTTCTAAGTATGTGGCATATGAAATGTAATTGCACGTATGTTTCTTGATTTGAAGTGATCTACTCAAGTTTGTAAAGGATCAAAGTTAAATTTTTTAGGTTGAAGGTTTCCCAAAACCAATGGAATACTGACCAAGTTACTTTGAAGTGAACGAATTCAAAGAAGTAGAAATAAGAAGGTATGAAGAAGGGGGGTTTAAATTATAGTATCTCAACCATGCTGATTGTGATTAATATAATGCTAGAGAAGTATCCACGATTGCAAAAAGTGAAGGTCAGAATTCACAGAAAAATTAGTTTTCTCAACCAATGAAGGTTGAAGGACGTTCCTGTGACCAAAACTATCAAGTAACTAAATTGCGGGGAATATTGATAAAGTAAATGATAAGATATTAGCTATAAGGTAGTTTCTATAATAGTTTATCCTCCACCAGAACTTTCGATATACTGTGTTGACAGCATGAAAGGGAAAATTTATCAAGATAGGAAAGAACATGCCAGTTTGACGAAAGATACAAGGAGAAAGAAAAGGCTTCTCAAAAACGAGAGTCCAGGAAGACAAAGACACAAAGTTTTGTTTTAGGATCATACATGTGATCTACTTCAACGGATGCATAGATTTTCAACTTTCCATCAGGAATCCTACAGCGTACATACCGCAAATAGAGAAAATGTATTTTTCAAAAACAGAAGATGAATGTATAAACCTCTCTATTCATCATTTGACATGAGTGGAAAAGCTACATAATTGCACCGAGTACTGATTTTAAGAGCATAGCAACTCGTGGGGGTTGATAATATATTGTGCATTGGGTAGAATATTCATCAGTTACATTACTTAGAAGAATTGAAATTCCACTTGTGGATAAAACAACCAACAACACTGATATGGGTGATCATGTTTGGACCTCCTCGGTTTAAGATTACACTGTTACAAGTCATGGTTAAACTGAGATTGTCTCTTACAATTTTTGTTATTCATTAAAACTAGCATTAGCTTGAATGTACAAAGTAAGGAGTCCTAATTAGGTTAAAGAGTTTGATTCATTTTCGAAAAGTTTATCCTATTAAAAAGTTCAATTAGAACTTGATTCATTTTCGAAAAGTTTATCCTATTAAAAAGTTCAATTAGAACTTGATTATGATTTTTTTAGTTAATCCTCTATCTTTGGGTATATATTGGGCCTATGGGCACAGTTGTGATGATTAGTAGTTTAATGAATATTACAAATATTTTTTTTGGTAATCTTTCTATTGAAGTTCATATGTTTCTTAGTTTCCACCCTTTTCAAGTCGGTTCTTTGAACTATTTTGGTTTTTTGTCATCACACTTGGTGGGCTCTAAAAATATCACGAATAGGGAACCAAAATTAATCTAGGGTTCATTTCTAACACTTCCAGTCCTTCAAAAAAGGGGATAACAAACTGAAATCCACAATTAATCGTTTATATCACAACAACATAATTCAGAAATTCCACTACATACCCAGATAATAATCAATACCCATAATAGATATATACATAAAAATAAATAAAATCAATCCCCAACTAATAAAAAGATTAAAACCATGATTCTTATGCAAGCTAACCTTCGAAAAACAGAGACTCGAGAAGGTATTGAGAAGAAAATGAAGAGAGCGAAAATGGGTATTCACCTCAGATTTCGTAAAAGTGGGAGATTCTCTCGGCCGAAGCCGACCCATTTGCATTTTGAGAGAGAAGGGTAACAGTTATTACTGGTTCTTTAAGATGATGAAGAAGAAGACAAGGTGTTCATTCTCACAGATTCTTTACCTGAAAAAAAAAAAAAAAAAATCAAAAGACCCATAAATTTTTGGCGCCAAGGAAACACGGAAATAAGGGTTTTAAATAAGAAATGGAAACGATTTTAAAACCTCTGAGAATTTGCAGAGCTGTTGCAGCTTCAAAACCGCCATCTCTTTTTAGTACTTCTTCTACCACGTTTTTATTTTGGTTTTTTTCAAACTGATGTTTCTGAATATAAAAGAAGGGAAGACGGGGCGCATTTTAGCAAATAGGTACGAATGCAATCTAAAATGTGCAAAAAGTGTACGTCTATTAACCTACGCATCCCTTTTTTTAATTTTTTTTTAATTGTTATTATCTCGGCTGTGTTTGGAATTTAAATAAAAATATATAAAATTTAGTATCTTCATATCGTTTTTTTTTTTTTTTTTTTTTTGGTACAAGAGACTATTGCCCGAATTACAATAACAAGGCGAAGATACACCACTAAGACACTAATCACTAGCAATGGGTGTGTAAGAAGCACAGAGACACCGTCAAAGGAGTCGCCGCCACGGACGAAGGGAAATCGTTACTACGAACGAAGAGAGATCCGCCACCACGACCGAAGAGAAGCTACTGACTCTAACATAATTAAATACATGGGTCAAACCTTATGGCAATACCACGGCCTGCAAGGTTTGAACCCACAACCTTCCAAGTCATAGGGAGGGACGCAAACCAACCGAGCAAGCAGTTGTTTGCTCTTCATATCGTATTTGACGGGGAAATGAGAACAACATATTTTTATTTTTATTTTTATTTTCTTCCATGCCATCGGATGATATCATCACACACAAATTTCAAAGTTATCTGACAACATGCACTTGGGGGTATAGATGGAACCCATCCCTATCAAAGTTTTTTCGAGCAGAACTTCGATGGGAAGGGGCTCCATCAAAGTTTTGTTCTCATGCAATGCTCAAGGGAAAAATGATCGTCGGTACTTATAAATGCATCGGGTATTCGAGTACATTAGGATGGTTGCCCATGCATTGCACTCTTCTTCTTTTCTTCCTTTTTAGATTGTGCAATTACAAGTACAAACAAATCAGAAAACACCGTCATCAAAGTAGAGGAGAAACCACCAATTTATAAGAATTTAAAAAGTCAACCATTAAAGAGTACTCGAACACTCTTAAATCTATGGAGCCCTCCAATGCTCTTAAAAAGAGAACCAGCCAAGTTTACATAATCCTCAATGCCGGAGACAATCATCAACAGCCCAAAGAACTAGTATTTGTAATAATAGATGTTAAACTTCACTATAATAATAATAATAATAATAATAATAATAATATAGATATCTAAAATAACTAATGAATCACCTACACAATACCTAGATACACCGACTCTTGTAATCTTTTACTTATTTCGTTTTAATATAATTTTTTGTTCATGCTAAAAAAAAACTAATGTATAACTAATATTTTAATCTGTTAAAAAACTAATATTTTAAGAAAATACACATATTTTATTCATTACTTCATTAGTAGTACTATTCTCCAATTACAAGTAAGAGTGTAAGAATCAGTCATCGACGAAAAGAAGTACTCGTACGTTTCTAGATTATGCCTGCCGTCCAATATTTTTTAACTTATTTGATGCAAGTGGGATTGGTTCATCTGTAGAAATGTAATTTTAGCATTTGAAAACCTCTGAAATGTTTAAATCTTCTTCCTGCTTTTAGGTTTTATTACTAGAATATTCCGTATGTATTTACTTATTATGAGGCAAAAAATTAAGGCCCGTTTGGTTCGCGATTGAAAAACATGTTTTCAAAAACTAATTTACACATAAACTAATATGCATTTTGTACTACATCCAAAACTGTTTTAAGATTTACAATAAAATCATGTATGATTTTACAAAACAAAAAAATGTTGTTTTCTTTGTTTTCAATAAAATCATTTAGGATTTTATACTAAAGTCAACAAAATAGTTTTAGATGTGATATAAAATGTAGTTAATTTAGGTGTAAATTAATTTTTGAAAACAAGTTTTCCAATCGCGAACCAATCGGGCCCTAACAATTTAAGAGACCAAAAATAATGTATACATTAAGTAGGAGATCGTGAAATCAACAGAATCAAACCCCTCTTTGAACTTTATATATTTGTATAGGTTATTAGCTAAACCAGTAGTCCTTGAAAACCCTTTTGTTTTCTGATAAATTCTACACTACGAGAAAAAGTAGAACAAATTTTCCAAATCCCTAACACACGTTCAAATTGCAACTTGTATTTTAGTACACATTAGATTTTATCATGTAGTTCAGAAAAAGATAGAATGATAACAGAGGAGTAGGTCATGATCATGGAGCATTGTTGGAATAGTCTGATATATCACCTCTTTTTCCTTCTATCATTCTCAGCTACAAAACCTAACAGGTGCTGCTTCAGCAGGGTTGCCAAGGTACCAAAATCAGATATCACACAGCAAATAAACGAGTTTCTTGCGTTCATTCTTCAACTGAAAGATTGCAGTCTAGGGACGAGTTCTAGTATTGATGCTCTGTATGTGGAGATTGTGATGGAAGAGTTGCCATCCCGCTTTTGTATCCTCTTGAATTTTTGGCAGGGGCAGCAGCAGAGAAGTGACGACAAGTTTGCTGGAAGGAAAAAGAAAAAAAAACATATGGCAGAAGGCCTAAACATGGAAGGATTAAGCATTAGTGGATTAGAGTCCAAAAATTATGAACCAAATAGAATCATGACATTTTAAACATAATCAACTTATAGCAATGGAAAATGCATATAATTGAAATATAAAACTAAAAGAAAGGGAATGAGGGCAGAAGAGAACAACCTATAACCCACAAAACCTGTTTCTCAATTGCAATGTTTGGCATTCAAACAAATCTTTCGTTGGCTCTGCATTTCATCTCCAAAAATCCTTCCTCTGCAGAATCAGCACGCACTCTATCATACAGGCGATAGATCAAGATCGATTTTGACATTTGGGGCTCCCTCTCCAGGACTGCTATCACATCCTTAATGGAGATACTCCATGCAATCTTTGTAAGTAGCGAAACCGAGTCCCTCCCAAATTTCCTCGTCGCCCCTTTTCAGAACACAGAGACATGAGACTTTGTACAAACTGCAGACCAAGGGGGGTCTCTTATGTCTTGGAGGTCGCAATATGACAGATATTGGCCCAATTAGGCGACTGTTATCACCCGATATAAATAATATCTACATTAATTGAATAACTTTAGAGATAAAAAAATCGACTCAATTAGATAATTTGATCCATAATAGTTCTTACAGCACAGAAAGCATAATACACAGATTGCTAGTCCATTCAATGACTATCCAGCTTTTTAGTATATGCTGCTTCCACTTGGGATGTGCATGCAGCAGAAATAAGATTCGAGGTCCAATCACAATTTGCATACTTTAAAAGTCAAACTAAAATTTTGATTGACAAACAGTTTAACTAGAGTTACCTGATGTGGCAGTAGTAGCGCCTTGATGGTCCCGTAAGGTTCGTCCAGAGGTTGATAAAGACTTAAGACTGACATCTTTACCAGACTGAGCAGCAGATGTCACATCCATTCCTCGTTCACGCTTCTGCCGGGCTTGCTCAACCATAAGTGTCCACTTTGATAGCATGTCATCTCCTCCAACAGCAACTCGGGCAGCAACATTTGCAGCTGTTGTCCCCATTTTACCAACTTCCCGACCATACAATTGGTCGGGCACCTTTTGTACAGAGTATAACATAAAAGTCAGAACACTCTTCTAACCATCTAACTAAACAACTTCCCTCACAGATGCACCCATTTAGTCATTCAATGTTAGGCTCTAAATTGACAGTTAAGATCCTAAATCACTCAGATTTCTGGACCCACTCCAACAGGAGATCAACTGGTTGAACAGGCTGGAATTGAGTTGATGGATTATGAGTACAGGACGAATTATGAAGATGATGGATTTTAGCTATGTCATAAATATCCCATGGTCTTAAAGGGAAAACTTGTGTCTTTGTCAATTAATACCTTAAGAGCCTTTGAATAACCTTCGCCCTTGTCCTTCCCACCATTTTCCTCAGCCTGCAATTAACACATTCTGAAACCAGGTTAGACTCACAACTACTGCCAAAAGGGTTCAGAAGAGGATAATTAATTTAACAAGAATATGGAAAAGCTTTATGATACAAACATAGAAGTGAATAAATAAAATCAAAGAACATAAAATTTCATATTAGGCCGCACAACAACCAATGAGCAAGAAGATTCTACTGGACAATAAGTTGTGTTTTAAGGAACTCTACTTCTTTCATTTCCAAGTCCATTAAGTGATTAATGAAATATTAGTGCCATAACGTTTAACAATTTAACTTAAATTAATTATATCTCTCAGTGGACATTTCTCGTTTTAGCATTAGGTCTTAAAAATCCAACAAGCGCAGGTCATTCACAGAATATTGCACCTCCTTACTCCAAATGAACAAAACCCAAATAACTGGGTCACTATAACAGAACAAGATGGAAATGCATCCAAGTATCATGTGTACTCTACTAAAATGAACAAGAAAATGAGAAATTAATAAAACCAATGTGTTAGAACGGAAACCAGCTTCAGCAATGTGGACCAACTCCCAAGCTAGCAGTCTGCAGCTGTGTAAGGCCTGAAGGCCACATTCCTTGAGTGCAGCTTCCTATTTAGGAGTTTTATGATTATAGAAAGACTGTTAGGGACCAACCTATTAAGAAATATGTGGGAGAGAAGGACAACCAAAACGACCAAGCTAGGCAGGATGTAGCCGTCAAATCCTCCCCTTTTGTTCTTCTCTCTTCTCTCCCTATCTTTACACTCTCTTATTCGATTTTTCCTACACTTTAACTCGGTGCATAGAAGGAACTTGCTCGTCATTCTAAAACTAAATCTGAAGTTTCTGTGAAGTAATCAAACCAACACATAAAAAGCGCATAAAAATTGAGAAACAAACATAAAACTTTCTATACAGTAAAATGGATATCAAAGAAAATAGATAATATAACTTTCGATGCGTTAGATTGGCTCAAATCAAACCTTCATGACAATCACTTCATTGAGTTTCCAGAGCTCATCGGCTTCTTCAGCCTGTTTCTTCTCCCAATCCTCCTTGGCCTTTTGGTTCATGCATAAAATTTGGCGTCGAACATCTGAGGTTGTAATATTTTGGTGTCTTGGCCTTTCAATATCAACCCTCTATACAATTACATCCAGAATCAAGAAAAATAGATGATATACCGCCCACATTAGTGGAAAGAAGAAACATGTACTGACCTGTTTCGATAGTCTTATTAGATTATTTATTAATCCACGCATTCTCTCCTCCACGCACTGAAACTCAATTGCATAAGAATAGATCTAAAAATACCACCATGAGAAAAGCCAAATTTATGGTAGCGTCTCACCAATGATAGGCAACGTTCCACCTCATTGCTTATATTCCTTATACCACATTTGGACACTGTCACAAACAACAGAATTCAACCATGACATTGATTTTCCTTTAAACTTGTAGTATAATATGCAGATAAGCTATGGGACAAGAATTAGATGAAAAGGGAGGGCAAAAGAGTTTCTTACTGATCTTTGCCAGTTTCTTTTGAAGTGGGTTTTTCTGCAAAATTAGCCTATGTTCCTCTTCTTGAACAACCCTTCTAGTTGCTTCTGAAGCTCGGCTTTCCTCCTTAGGCCCAGATAATAGCTGCTCTTCCTCTTCCTGCAACAAAACAGAATCTTTGGTAAAATTTGAATTTGAATAGTAGAGAATATCTTGGTTTCCTAGCTAGCCAAAAATTGCAACCAAGGCACACTTCATGAAGGACAATTAGAGAAAAATCATATACCCTGATATTAACTCCACTGACAGCAGTAATAACATCATTAAGTGATTCAATGCTTTGATCCAGAAAGGCCCCAGATACCTTTTGCTTTTTACTGTGATAAGACATGAAACATTTTAACAACATGAATTATAATCAATTAAATGTGACTCTGTGATCAAGATTGTATGGATATAACAGATCATCCACAAGTAGAAATAAAGTAGAATATTCACCGTGCCACGGGTGAGGGAGTTCCAAGTGCATCAACTGGTTTCTTCTGGCCAATGGAAGGCTCCCTTGGGGGTGTCTTCACATTAGCCCCAACTGGAGTAGTTGTAGAAGGGACCTGGGAGTGTATCTAGTATTACATAGTAGAACCAGATAAAAAGTACTAGTAAAGGAGGAAAGGGTCCACTTCTCTTTGCTTCACTAGTAGGGATTTGGATCTCGTACATGGATGCATTTATCATGTTTATAGGTTGAGATGCTCTTCCTGACTGAGTACAACCAATTCCTTGACAGAGTGAAACTTGCCTCATTTGTGAATCTTGAGTTTGAGGTTTTAGAGAAGAGATGATAGTTTCATCTGTTGTTGATGCTGTAAGAAGTTCGAGACTGTACCTGAATTTGGTGGGCCCCAGTTTGTGAGTTCCTCGCAGTCTGATCTTTTGCCAGTTCCTGACATACGGTAGTTTCAGAAATCAGAAGCTCGCTACAGTAAAATAGATTTAAGATCTACTTGCCTGCGCTTGTATTTTGTATACAACCATTCTAAACAAATGGCTCCCCACAAGGCTCTTCAAAAGCATTAGCAATCCACCTTTGCTGATCTCGTTGCTCTAGGGACAAAAGTAACTGATCTTTAGGACAAGAAATAATATAACCAGTTCATCAAGAAAAGCAACGAAGAAATTTGATTAAATAATCTATCTTGAGAAAGAGACCCACCCTAAATTTATAGTAAAGTTTCTGAATTTGCATGGCTCTATCTCTATCAATGTGAGGTAATAGTAGTCGAAATATCTTTTCAAATGGCACCTGTATGTTACAACTCGGTGGGTGTGCCTGTTTAATATCCAATTTCTGTGGTTTGGAATATTGATGCTGGTTATCTGGATGCCACATTCTGTCCTGTTCTGGGATATGAGCAGTACTTTGTTCAGATATCTGGACTATACTTTTTTGAGAAAACAGGGAGGCATTTTGTTCATCATGGGACTCATTCTGTTGCAATAGCAGCTGGTTGTGTTCCAGTGAGCAATTAATTTGTTGCTGCTGACTGTCAGCACCAGATCCACGTTGAGCCAAAACAATTTCAGATAAATGCAGTTCTTGCGGTGTCGAATTCTTTAGTCCTTCTTGTTGATTTTGACTCATAATATTTTCTTCTTGGATGGAGTATTGCCAATGCGCAAACGACTGACTTGATGTAGGACTACTTCCACGAGACAATACTCCTATAATTAGAAGTTAGGGACATAATGAAGTGGAAATTAGAATCAGATAACTTATGAAAAACCCATAAAAATGACATGGTAAAAGCATCCTAAGTAAAAAAAAAAAATTGGTTATTATAAGAGCATTATAACTTACTATGTTGCTTGCTGAAACTCTAAAATGACAATCGGAAACCGAATAAACACATAAAAGATTGGAATAAATAGATTTTAGACCCAAGTATTATGACCAATTCTGAGTTTAGGCCCCAAATTGTCCAACATTGACTTCAGACCCTGGTTTTTTTTTTTTTCCATTCCCCATTGCCAAAATGCACAGGAAAAATGCTCAAACCACTCGAATTTGCTCAAACACCCTTACATTTCATTCAAGCCGTTCTCTGTGCAAAATTAGAGTAACAGAAAATGAACGGAAACATTAAAAAATGAGGGTCTAAAGTCAGTGCTGGACAAAATCGAGAACTAAATTTAGAACTGGTTATCCTTAAAGATTTGATGATCCACATGACTGAATGTGACTGGATGCAAGTAATCTAATTACAAGAAATGGAATTCTGTTCATACTTAACTTATAATCTAATGTTTTCAAAAATCAAAGCATCTTACTTTATGGAATCATATATACGTTGAAAATGAATGGAGGTGTAAAATCCTACCACTATCATGATCTAACGGTTGAGAAGTGGATGTATCTCCTTTCATATCTCTTTCTAGGGCAGCAACAAATGCATCCACATCAGCCCCATACTGTATAGTTTCTTCCTGCAAACGTAGAAGAAGTTCAATTCTGAAGATTCTTGCAGAAACTAAGCGAAAAAAAAAAGAGGAGAAGAAGAAAGGTGATAGATAAGAAAAGAGCCCAAAACCTCCTCGTCATCATCGAGGAGCTTCATGATTGAAGGGTCCATTTTAATCTCAGAGCTTTTGAAACCTAGGTCACCACCAATGAACAACGGTGCCTGTTTGTCGATCAATTTCAGCATTTCTATTAAATCCAAAGTTCTTGTTCTATATTCATTGATTTTAAGACCTAAAAACCCTAAAACAAGTTCCAAAGTCCAGATCCATACAATGGCTAAAACAAGTTTTATTGGTATCAAGAACAAACCTTATAGTGTAGATAGAGACAGAATGAAACCCTAAGAGGCTGAGACTATGAGAGGAAAATTGAAACCACCGTCTCCGTCAGATAAGTGAATAGGGCGGTGGTCCGCCGGTCTGTCGGAGTCGAAGAGGAGAAGAACAATTGGACAACGTTCAGTTTAGGGTGTTTCCCGGTTCCACTTCCTATTCCTTTCCCTCTCTTTTTTTGTTCATTTGCTTTTTTTTTCAAAACCGAATAGTTAAAAACTTCAAAAACCAAACCCGACTAACTACCAATAGCATAGCCATTTCTACACAACTTTTTATTAAATCCACACAACTCGAATTTATATTGTCCGTTCCTAGAGTCAACAATACAAAATGGCTTATTGATTGTGTATGACCAACAGTATTAGTTACAAAATGACTTGTTGGTCATGTATGACCAACAATATTGGTTTGGTGATTCTAAGTTGCCAACAAATTATTTTATAAAATTTATATTGTCAGTTCCAGCTTACCGACGAACAATATATTCGGCCAAAAATTGTGTGGATATAGTAATTAATTGTGTAGAAATACCAACGGTCAAAACCAAAACCAATATTTTAAAAATCAGTTCGGTCATCGAACTGGAGAAGGCATTGGGTTGGGTCAACCCGGTTCGACCAGTGGGTTTACTAAACAACATACTTATAAAAAATGAGAATTAAACATAATCTTACTTGTAGCATAGTTGGCAAAATTGGTTTTGAACTAATCATAGGTCTTGTGTTCGAAACTCAACAATAGCATTATTTTGGAAAAACATTAAACTCACTATTAGTATATTAAGTTAGGGTCAGGTTATATAGCCCCTCTTATATAACCCCTGCATGTGAGGCCCACATACAATGCATCTTCACTATGTGTAACATCATGTATAACATCATATTAAAAAATCAGCTCGTTTTAAAAGTTATAACCCCCTCAAATTAGCCCTTAAAAATTGATAAGTTTTTAACTTTTATTTTGACCGTTAATTTACAAGGGCTGATTTATGAGGCATGAAGTTTTAGAACGGGCTGATTTCAGATGACTATGTTCTTCTCACCATGTAGATCATCCTCTCCAAAAATCAGCTCCTAGATGTGAAAGTACCATGAGGTTTCCTCATAATTTTTGTTTGTCAAATTTCGTGTTAAGAGTTAAACTCAAGAAGGTCAATGTAACTTGAGTTAGAGTTAGCGAGTCTCTGTACACATCAAAGTGATGGAAAGACTCCAAGATGTTCAACTCACCACTAGAAATCATCTTAGGATGGTAAGTGACTTAGATATCTAAGGACTATATGTGGTTAGTTTCTCCTTGACCAAAGAAAAAAAAATTCAAAGCTCAAAAGGTCTTAAAAGATAATTTTTTTGAAAAACAGCTTAGTGGTATCGAAACCGCGCCCTGATGGTTTCGATACCAGAATTCATCTGTTTGAACTGATGAGTTTTGGTATCGATACCAACACTGCGCTTTCGATACCACTTCAAAAGTGTCGTTAGGACATTTTTAGTTTCGATACCGCTCTGTTGGTATCGAAACCAAAACACATCTATTAAACAGATGAGTTTTGGTTTCGAAACCAACCATACTAGGTGGTATCGATACCAAAACTCTCCTAGGAACAGATGAGTTTCGGTATCGATACCGCCCCTTACGGTATCGAAACCACTTGCTGGTTTTCTTCAACAGATGCTGCACGATTTCGATACCACTATGACGGTATCGATACCGTCGCCCAGATCCGCAAATCTGGGTTGTCATTTTGAGTTGAAAAGTACCTTTATGAATTGTTTTCTCCATTCATATTTTAGGGAAGAACATGTGTGCGTGGGAAACAACTTTTAGTGGGTGAGGGTGTCATAGATTAGATCTAAGAACATCACTCATTACTAATGGTGTGTTCTAGATCTAGATCCAGAGATTCACTCATCACACTTAGTGCATTTCAGATCTATGTCTAGAATTCACCATTATAAATGGAGTTGATTCATTCATGTTTAAATTAACCAAATACTCTATACCTTAACAGGCTTTTGAAAAGCCTCAACTCCATATTCTTAGTCTCCAAACTTGTTAAACTTAGTTCTATTCTTCCCATTTCAAACCAAAAACTTTGTGTTTTGTATCTGTGGATTTCCGGTGGTGTGGCTTAAAGAGTCAAGCTCGTGGTGATATACTTGAGGTATCAAGTATTGGTTCAAGGTGCGGGACTGCGAAGGTCAAGTTGGAGACGCATCAACATCCACTAGGAGGCAAATTCGTGGACTTCGAATTTGTGGATAAACAGTACACCGTAGCTGTTGAAGCGTAGAAGGAGTCGTAATTCATGTCCATCGAGTGGTAAATCAGTTTGCAAGTTTTTCATTAACTTTTAGTGGATTCTTTTCTGGACTAGGTCCCGGAGTTTTCCCCAGTTTGGGGTTTCCTTGTAAACAAAATCTCTCATGCATAATTTCTAGTTTATTGCAAGATTGAAATATTCGATTCTTGTTCTTAATTCCGCATATTTAGAATCGAATAAGTCAATACTCTAGTTATAGATTTTTGTCTAACTGTGTATCACCATTTAAATTTTTAAATTTGGTGATAGTGTGATCTTTTACCATAGTCACATTGATATACGATTAATCCAACTAAACCGTAGGGTATTTAGATTTTCAAGATGTATTTTATGTGGGTCCTACAAGGTGGAGGGATTATTATTGGGCTATATAACCTCACTCATTAAGTTATAACACATAGTCAATAAAGTAGTTTTAGTACAAATGGTAAAGGCTTTGTAAGTTAGATATCCTGGGTTCGAATCCTGTTGCATGTATTAAAAAAAAAACAAAAAAAACAGAGTACATTAAACTAACCCCAGTCAAAAAATTGGGTGGTTTGCTTGGGTCACCGGTTTAACCGGCCGGGTTGGCCGGTTTAATCATAAAAAGCCAATTCTTGAAGAAAATGACGGGTTGATGTCGAATCAACCCAGCTTGTTACTGGTTCACCGGTTTACCAATTCAACCGGCCAGTCCAGTCCGATTTTTATAATATTGACCAAAACAGTATAAGTGTAGTGTTAACAGAGAAAAATTAAGAGATTTGTGTAGGGTAAGTTTGCGAATGAAGTTAACCAAATCATATGCCATGTAATTTGCCAACTCACAGGAGGAAAAGTGAGTTTGTTGGTGTGCACGTGAGAGTTGGTAAAGTGAGTTTATTGAGGACATCCAAATCACACACTCGTATAATTAATTAATTTAACCTTTAAAAAATATCTATGTGATTCTTTTTTGAACAATCATATACATCTTTTATTCTCCCACCCACCCACACGCCTTGAGTAGACAAATTATGCGAAGTGTGATTTGGTTCGCCCTGAGTCGAAAATTATGCGAAGTGTGATTTGGTTCATAAACCACTCACATGATGAGACTATCATCCTCACAAAAAACTAGTACTTTGATCATATATGAGTGGGCCCTCGATTAGGTTTATGTGGAGTGTATAAATAATATAATTGGCAACGAAAGGTGATAGTGGGAGAAAGTGGACACTAGGCTTGGTTGAGCCGCATTATTCATGGGTGGAGCCGCATTATTCATGGGTAGAGCCGCTTTATCTGGTTCAAAAAAAGAACCGCTTTATCTTATCTAATCTAATCTAATAAATTTTTATATGGGCCTTCAACGGATGAATATAGTTCAGCTTAAGTGAGCCGCTTAAGTCGAGCCAATTTAAGAATAAGGAGAGAGGAAGAGAGAGAAGGGGAGTGTTTGAGCCAGAGCCATTTTCTGTGAGCTGATATACAATGCGCGCGTCTCATCTGATTCGTGTCACATTTTGATTTCCAATTTCACCATTTTATTTTAACTCACACGTGTATATGAAATGGCAAAGTGAGTTTATTGGAGGAAAACTAAATAACACGCTGTATAATTTGAGAACTCGTATTTAAAAGGAGTGTAAAATGGGACCGCTGGAACCCACACCTACAAGGGATCCACTATTCCCGCCGTGTGGCCATCATTAGTCTTATTGAGCCATGTTACACAAAAGTGAGCATAAAAATCATGCTCAACCAGGATATAGAAAAAAGAAAAATGCACACGTGTAACATGGCAAAATACGTGGACAAATCTGGCCAAGCCACATCAGCTGCCAGTGCAGGAAAAAAAGGATGTCTGTGCAGGATTCTTGTATCCTCCTTACCCCTCCCGTGAAGATAAACCATGCTTCATTATTACGCAAAGGCTAAACTAGTACTAGCTAGTACTACAATAAAGACGAGACATTAGATTCTGTTCAAAGCTATTCCGCTGCTTTTAACTTCCTTCAAACTCGATAAAGCATCCTTAAGATTCTGCCACGTTCACACCAGGCCCCACATATGCACTAATTTGATGATGGCATATCTTTTTGATTATACGTTGTACCCACACTAACATACGCACTAGGCGTAATGTGCACCATCTGTAATCCACCTTAAATAAAGAGCGGGAAGAACAGAATTTTTCAGAACGGTCGAGAAAGTTTGATTCTTCAAATTTTTTTTACAATTTCACTCACCTTCCAAATCTTCAGATCATTTTTCTTTTTGCAAAATTGAAACCCTAATTTTCCAACAATGGATTCTTCTTCTACAGAAGTTACTCTTCCTTGAAATATGGAAGAACTGATTAAGAAATTTTGCACAGAAAATTTGTTACCACCACCAAATAATCAAGCAAAAACAGGACTTGCTTTAATCGGAGAAGAAGCTTCTCTGCAACCAATTCAAAGAACTCGGAACTTAACTGATTATTTGATGTCGACGGAGGGAACTTTAAATCGTCCTATTCCAAGTCAGGAAAGTAGGTTCTTCACTGAATCACATAATTCTGATAGTTCAGTCTCAGTTTCTATTTCTCCCAAAGGTATTTGTTAAACCCTAATTTCTTTCATTTAAAGTTGTTATTTTTGTTGTTGTTGTTGTTGTTGTTTTTTTTACTCTGTTACTTGGACATTTTTGAGGTTCTGTTGTTCCTGTAGATTTTGATCGTTTCATGCTAAAAAAAAAAAATGGTTTCAACTCTGATTTGGAATTCTATTGTAAATGTTCTTCCAGCAATTACAAGTATTTCAGGTTTTAGTTAGATTTCATTTCATTGAAGGAATATTTTCTGTTAGGCTTGTTGATTTGCACGACCGCTAGGTCTTTTGTTATTCTGGGCTTGTTAGGAATGGGGAATTTATTTGTGTAGCTATTTCCAAAACAATTGTTTGGTAGTTTCTTGCGTAAATGATAAACTGTCTTTGACATGCGTGGATTTAGCTGCTTCTTTTTGCAAAAATGTGTGGCTGCATGTACATTTCATTCGGGCACTTGAAAAACGCACGATCCAACCACACCCTAAGTTTTTTTAGCAGTTTAGGGGTTTTAATTCTGTTGTTTGGATTATTCCAAGTGTATGATATATTTGTTTTTGTGATTCATTTGTACCGTTTTTTGTAGCTTGTGAGTTGAATTTTGGTTGATGCATAACTAATTATGGTGACAGATGATGATATCTTTGACTCTGCGAGTTTGGAGGAACCAAGGAGATCAACAACTAGTGCACATCTAGTAGCTTTGAGTGATCTGGAATTCAGGAAGCAGTTTTTGATATTAAGCTATTGTGGGAAGTAAGTTGATGTTTGATGATTTACTTTAATCTGAATACTTTTCCAGTTTGCTGGTTTGTATTGCTTGTGGCACTGAGTTGTTGATTAGGTAGTTAAGATTGATAAAATATTAGGGTTCATTCCTATGCAGGAAGAAGCTGGAGGATGTTATAACTGTAGATACGATTCAAAGGATGAAAAACATTCCCATGACTCTTTTTGAGTCAGAACTTTGGAGAGTATTGGGGTGTAAATGTATTGGGGAAACTGAGGAAAAAGATAGAAGGAAGGTAAATGACACTTTATAATTATTGTTTTAATATAATGTTTGCTAGTTGCTACATCTCAAACTGATGCATCTCTATTTGTTGTTTCCATAGTATTAAATTATTGATCTTACTTGCTTGCAAGTTGCAAGCGTGAAGTATACTTTCGTATCTTGTGGAAGCAGCTTATTTATTGAAGTTTGTAGGTCCTCCTTGGAACCATTGAAAATACTTCTAATTTAAACTATATAAAGTAGGTTTATAAATACAAGCCTTTCCTTGTATTTCATTTTATACGAGTACGAAGGCTTTTAATTTATGCACTTACAAGAAATCACCAATAGGTCGCTCTATAAAATTTTAATAGAGTGAGCTGTGGGATAAAAAATGCATCTGAAGTGGTGATAGAATCTTAATAATGAATGATATGGTGAAATGCAAAATTTGTCAAGGGAGAGGAGATTTTAACGTTTCCTTGTGACATTCATTGTCATTCTTCTTAACAATCAAATATTCAAAATGGATTATACAGGATGCAAATTTAAATTCTTGTTAATTACTGTTTTAAGTGTTTGACCTAGTCCAGCCTGTCCGTTAGGAAATGACATTGATATCCTAGAACATTATTTCTCTAATATTCGCAAGACCTTGATTGTGACATCTTCCACATGTGCTATCTAATACATGGATTTTCTTGATTACTTAACTTTTGGATTTGCAGAATTTTAATTGGGACTCTGGAAAAACACATATGTACCATTGCCATGTTGATTCTGATGGGAGTCACATGTTCAAGGTTTGCATTTCTTCTCTAAATATCTGCTTGTTTATGGTTGATTCTTTGAACTTTTTGTGCCCTAGCTTTCATCCTCCCAAAGGTCAGAATTTTAAAACTCACAAGAAATAGTCCATAGAAGTCATTTGTGGAATTGCGATTGCCTAATGCTTTTGAATTATAATATGTAAAATAACCAAAGAAATAATATGATTTTCTTCACTTTAAAAAAAATAACAACTCCAATAATTAATTGTCAAAGTTAAGCATATAATATCAAAACAATAGTTAAGCATATTATATCAAATCTAAGCACAATTAATAATTAATTTCCTAACTCTAGCAACCATGCACTAGGATTACGAGAGATGCCTAAAACTTTTTCAATTCGTCGATTCGTCGTGCTTAAGGTGTTCAATGTAAGTGCATTTATTAGTTCTGATGCTTTTAGTAGTTTAAAGTGGGTTAGTTTTAGACCATGTAACAAGGACATGGAAATTTTGTGAATTTTTGCCGTGTCATACCTAAACTCGTGTCCGACACTTGTGGACACTTCAACGGGTACTTGCACATCTTTACACTGTTTTCACTAGTTAATCTCCACAGGAACTTGGGTTTCATGTTATCTTTGGAAATCTTTAGAGAAGTTTTTACTGTTTGTTTTCTTTTCTGGAATTGATTGTTTACATAGGCAATATTCTTATATATGTTCAGGGACCGTATCTACAAAATGGAAAAACTCACCTTCAGAGGGTTTTAGGGGATGACAATGTATTACTTGTCAAGTTTGCAGAAATGGTAGTGGCTGGAAACAGCTCAGCTATGAGATCTAATAGTTCAAATTCTGTGTACCATACAATCAGAAAAAAAGGAATTCTTGTGGGTTTGCGCTGTTACCGGTTTTTTGGTGAGTTATTTGTTTATGCACTTGACTTGTCATAGTATTTGAATTGCTTATTCCTATTTTTTCTCCTTTTTTTCATTTCCACAATCATTGTCGCTGCAAATGATCAACTCCATGCATGCTTTTCTAGTATTGAAATATTTTAGCCTGTGGTACTTTATTCCAAGTGGTTGTTCACAGGTATTAGAGCCAAAGGTTTCTAGAGGCTGTGGGTTCTGATAAAAAAAAAAGTATCCATGTAGTGTTGAGAGGGTCTGTAATCTGTATCGGTATATATGAGTCTACTCCTTGTTTGACCCACAAACCCTTGTTAGACCCATAGACCCTTGTTATATATATATATTTCTACTCTTTCTCACTGTTTGATCTTTTAAAGCAAGTGGTTGTTAACAGAATAAATGACATAATGGTTGATAATTGCTTTGTCCATGTCCTGTGATTTTCAGGGTTTAAAAGATCTTTTCTTGATATTTTCTCCACCCATATTGGGTAAAACAGACTGGAATTCCCTTTTTATGTGTTTTCCTGAAATTAAGGTATAACTTATGATGTTATCAAGTTTTAAATTTGTATTGTTAGTAACTCCCTGATTTTAATAATGGTTATTTCTTGTACATGATTTGATTAGGCTTTTTCGCATTTAGTATTTTGATTTGAGGAATGCGAAGATTATTGCTTATAATTCTTATTTACTGACTTGATCAGTTTATAAAGATGGTGGCAAAGAGGAGAAGAAGAAAAGTCCCACTTCCTCAGCTGTCAAGTGTTACTTTGTGTGCATGGACTTACCTTGCATTTTATTTAATAAATCTATTTTTGAAGCAAGGTCTTTCTTTATGCATATACACAAAATTTCCAGCGTTGCTAAGTATATGCCTAGGTTGGTAATGGTATGATCTTCGTTACTGGAATTTGTATCTTATTCACTTTGGGGTTTAAAACTCACCCTAAGTTGCACAATGCAGGTTTTCCCTTATTTTGTCTAAGACCCTCAAGCTACAAATAGATCTTTCATCTGTGAATATCGAAAGAATTGAAGATCAACCTTGCCTGGTATATCACTTCTGCTTATTTTTCTTTAATAGATAATCCTATTGTACCTTGGTTAATACGTGTATACTTATATGCCCTTCTTAGAACACATTTATGTCATTCATTTGTCAACTCAGCAAACAAATATTTTGCAAATTGCAGGATCAAAATGGTCGTATAGTTTATAATGAAGATGGAGAAGCTCGGATACATACTGATGGAACTGGTTTTATCTCTGAAGACTTGGCTTTGGAATGTCCGAGAAATATTTACAAGGGAAAGTACTCGAGTCAGGGTGACCTTGAGGTTTGTTATTGTTAGTTTCTCTTAGCTGTATATTATTAAGTTTGTGGGCATTTAACTCAAAACCAATTGGTAATAAGTGGAGTAGCCTAGAATCTTTATATATTGGGTTTGCAAGGCTCTCATTTCCCATGTGAGACTATTCTAAACATGCCCCTTCACTTCTAGAACTCTTTTTGGGTGACGTGGAGCACATGTGGCCTTTGGGCTTATCACGTGTGGGCCTGCTTTGATACCATATTAAGTTTGTGGGCATCCAACTCAAAACCAATTAGAAATAAGTGGAGTAGCCCATGATCTTTATATATTGGGTTTGCAAGGCTCTTATTTCCCATGTGGGATTATTCTCAACATTTGTCAACAAAAGTAAAATTTACAACTTATGGATGCTCGTATATGGAACCTGCTAGTTAAGGATTAGTCACAAACAAGGTTTTAAAAGGCGATTTTAAGCCTTGTGGCGCTTTGCCTTAAAAAGGCGAAGTGTGTCCCCAAGGCGTAGCCTTGAAGCCTTGAAAACATCATCCCATAACAAAATATTGACTTAAATAAGTGTATAATAGAGGCGTACCTCACAAATCGCGTTGTCAAGCTGAATACCTAAAAGCTAGAAATGGACACATAGTCGTCTTCAGAGTTTGGTAGCCAAAAAGCTCCATAAGTCATGAGTATTGTGTTCTCTTTTTGATGTATTCCAATCTTTTGCATGCAAGAATGATTCTTCTAGTTGAATGTCTTTTGTTCCTTTAGAGATTCCTAGATCGCATTGCATCTGAGGAAAAATCTCCAGAATTCAAGCCGTCAAGATCTCACGTTGGGGAACCGGTATAGATGTCTTTCAGTTGCTGTTCTATTTTCTTTTCCTAATTCTTGTCATTTTAGTCACAGTTATTTAACACCATTTTTTTCCCCATGTCTAGCCTTTGCTAATCCAGTTCCGTTTGTTCGACAATGGTTGTGCTGTCAAGGGAACCCTTCTTGTCAACAGGAAGGTACATACATATGAATTGTAATATTTTTGGTCTTTATTTACTTTCCTATTGGGAAGTGTGGGCTGATTGTTTTTTATGTTGTTTGATTTTCTTATCTCAATGTATTATAGATGTTCCAGACTTTTATGGTACCATAATATATTGTGGCTGTGCAAGCATGTTTTTTAATTATATAGTTGTTGAGAAAGCAGTATGATTACTTGTTTTAGTTAAAGTGAAACCAATGTACTTCACCTTGACCTTTTCACAAGCTTTGTAAGTTAAAAACCAAAGTTTATAAATTTCGATTTGTTGTCATTTTGGTCAGTAAAAGTTCAAGATATTACCATGGAATTTTGTGCAAATGATGCAATTTTAGTGAAAATGTTGCATAGGCGTCGTTCAAATTTTAGGAAATTATAAAACAAAACTGATGCAATTTTTTGATACGGCTATCAGTTTTAGAATGAGATGATTTTTGTTGAGGATGATCTGGTGTTCTGCCCATTTAGCAAGTTTCCTAATTGAACTAGGAAAGTTGCTCATTCTCTCTCTTGTTTCTTTTTTAGATTCCAAAGTTCCTTGACTTCTTCGTTGTTTTTCCTTGTTGAGTAAGGATTGTACTCTAAAGATAGGGAAGCTATTGAGCATTGTAAGTCATTCAAGAGTCAATCAAACAAGTTTGCTTTAGAAATTTTAGCATCATCTTATTCTTCGTCCTTGAAATCAAAGGATTCTTTGTTTCCACTTCGTCAGTAATTTTGCTTATTGTCAAATTTTGCAGCTGCCTCCTAAAACAATTCAGATACGACCTTCAATGATAAAAGTAGAGAGGGACCCAGAACTTCGAGATGCTGAAACTGCTAACTCTTTGGAGATTGTATCAACAAGGTATGCATGTGTAAGCTGAACCTGATTATTACTGATTCTAGCTTTTAGAGTGGGTAAAAGGAAATGGTTTGGGTAACATAGGATGATCTCATCATTTCTAGGGGCTATTATGTTTGAAGGTTAGTTTTGTCATTTATAAAATATTGTAACAGGTTTAGTTTAGGAGTGCCATTCTTAAAACTATTAAAGTCAGAAGTAAAGTAGTTGAATGAAAGCAAAATAAGTTTTTGATGCCAGTTACAAGTACGTACCATATGCATTCTCTTTGGTTTGAAATCTATGTTGAAAAGCTAAAGTTCATTTCTAGTTTTCATTACTTCCTTTTCCAGCACTAAACCAAAGAAGGCATGTCTATCAAAGCACTTAGTTGCCCTTCTTGCCTATGGGGGAGTCCCAAATAAATACTTTATGGATCTTTTGGAGATCGCTTTGGAGGATGCAAAAAATGTTCACTATGACAAGCGTGCAGCATTAACAGGTATTTTTGGGGCCAATTTGTTTCTATTTGATTTATGAACTCTGTAATAACCTTCTTGTAGATTTCCTCTAACTACTTTAATTTAATTCCAGTGGCATTGAAGTATGGTGAAATGGATGATTTTCTTGTACCAAGGATGATTTTATGTGGAATTCCTATTCATGAACCGTATTTGCAAGAACGTTTGTCAGTGCTAATGAGAGAAGAAAGAAAGAGTCTCAAGGGAGGAAAGCTTCCTTTGAGTGAGTGTTATTATTTGATGGGGACAGCCGATCCAACTGGGACACTAAATAAAGATCAAGTTTGTGTCATTCTGTACGTATTTCTATAATTGGTTTTTTATCTCTTAATTCTTGGGCCATTGCCATCAATTATAACAAATTACCTGGGTAATAAAAGCTAATTTTATTTAAACTCTGTTTTCCTAATGTTTGTCATTATTGTGATTGTTTCATATGCAAGCAGTTACATTCCAGCGGATCTACATAATGAATTACTATCTACTATGGATTATAACCTAGCATGACAAAGCTGCAGCGTTGGATTTTTGAAATATGGTGACATAATTAATTAGGTTCCAATTGTTGAAAGATGGATCAATAACATAACTTGGTTTAGCTGTTGCTCAACATTGCTTGGCATTATAAGGCTCATCTATTTTATTAAATTCATTTGTTTAGATCGTTGCTTTTAATTTCCTTTCTTTGGGTTGTTGCTTTGTGAAGTTTAAACAGTTTTTGTATACTAAACCTATTGCCCCTTCTGCAACATTCTCCCCCCTCTTATACCAGCTCATCAGCTTGCATTTTTGTCCAATCGTTGGCTCTTGCGTATTAAAAATAAAGTTGTTGCTTGACCGATCTGATTGTTATCAATGCAGTAGAGGATTTTATTATACAACAGAATATGAAATTTGTTTAATATTTTTAACATAATATATTGAAATTTTATCTATAAATTTACCTCAGGAGTGGCAACTTATGGTACACCTTCTCTCTCGGACTCACCTCTGAGACTTGGATTCTTTTTTGCACCACTGCAAGTAAATTTATTCTCTAATGATTTTCAGTGAGGATGGCCAGATCTCGGGAGATGTGTTAGTGTACAAGCATCCTGGGCTACACTTTGGGGATATACATGCACTAGAGGCAACCTATGTCAAAGAGTTGGAGGACTATGTCGGCAATTCTAAATATGCTATTTTTTTTCCTACTAAAGCGTCACGATCATTGGCAGATGAAATAGCAAATAGTGATTTTGATGGTGACATGTATTGGGTGTCTAGAAATCCACAGGTTGGTAGCATCTTCAATTGATATGCTTTAAAGAAGTTTGGGTTATAGCTAGCAATGATTGAATTCATTATACACTAATGCATTTGGTGCATAGATTTATCATACAATCTATTCAAGTTTCCATGTTTTCAGTATATAATAATTAAGATGTTTTCTTAATCATTATTATTGTTGATGTTATGAACTTATTATCTTTGTTGTTTACTATTACTATTAGTGTTCTCGTTAAGTAATTATTACTAATATATTAGTGTTACAACTTTTTAATAATCTAGTATCATAACAATTTTTTTTCGAAAGGTGGGAAACTAAGGGCCCGTTTGGTCCTAAAACAGTTTTGGGTGTAGTACAAGATGTATATTATTATAGGTGTAAATTAGTTTTTGAAAACAAGTTTTTGGATCACGAACCAAACGGGCCCTAAGATTGTCGGTTCTTATGTGTACTAGTTGGTATGCTATGCTAATTTAGATTTGTTCCTCTTCAGTTAGTGCACTCGTTCAAACAAGGCATCCCATGGACACAAACTTATGTGACAAAAAGTGCATGCCATCAGAAGCCGACTCAATTTTCTTCTGAGGAATTAGAAGATGAACTTTTCCAGCAATTCTTAACAACTAGATTTGATCCGAGGTATGCACTGTCTTCGTGTTACTCTAAAACTTCTTTTTAACTCTTTTGGTTGAACTTTATGTCCATGTAAGCTATGTTATTAAAGACCGACTAGGAGGCTAGTCAACCCAGGCCCGACTAGCGCCTAGGGCCTCCTAGATGGCGACTTAGTCCCAATAAAGCGGCCGAATTCAACTATTTTAAATCCCAGCCCGGCCTAGCCCAACCATCCATAACCCCACATAATAATGTCCCAAACCCAAGGTTTTTAAAACACAGGAGCCCAGCAAATATCTCATATACTCGGCCCAAGAACTGACTATTTCTTGGTTTTCATTTTGCTAATCACTTTTTTTTTTTGAAAAGGATAAAGCTGTTTCATAAGAAAGATGCTAAGACAGCATCTGGGGATGATACAAAGAGAAAGCAACAAAGAAAAATCAAAACTAAAAATTACATAATAACAAATTTATCCCAATGAAAAAGCAGCTCCTCAAACGTAATACTCTTAAAAGTATCAATGCAGTTCATCCAACCGAATAGTAGCGACTTAGTTTCAACCAAGATCTTAGCAATATCCCTCTCAATGTTTTGGAACAGCCTACGATTTCTTTCATTCCATAATTTGCTATGCATTATTGTCGACCTGGATGTTCACCAAATGATCATTGCAATTTCTGCTTACTTTTATGCTATCAAATAGGTTTTGTTTTATCTTTTCTACTGATTGTAAGACCTATGCATTATTGTCGACCTGGATGTTCCTTTCTAGTTATTATCTTTTGTTTATTCATATAGGTTTCTAATACTACCATGTTGGGACCATAATACTAATAATTGGGCTGGTCTTTATTTTCTTCCAGTAAGAGTACAGGTACGGCAGCAGATTGCTGGATGGCTTTTATGGATAGACTCCTGACATTGGGTGATGATTGTGCTAAAGAAAAAGAATGTATGAAAGAAAAGATGCTTCAGCTGATTGACATATATTATGATGCATTAGATGCACCGAAAACAGGAAAAAAGGTTAGTTTCTTAACTTGTTTTCTCAGAATCTTTATTGAATTTGTTGGTGCATGCTCGTGGATATAGGAATGTATAATCTTGGTTTATAGCAACCATTTGTTCTTGTGATTCAAATTTACTGAAATCCGTTTTTGTGCACATAATTCATTTATGCCAATAATCTGATAATTACTTGCGTAAAATCATTGAATACTGTGTGTAAATGGATCAGGTTGACCTGATATGTCTGAAGGATTTAACTACTTCTGGCTAGGTTTGAGGTGCTCAGGCCTAAAATTTGTGACACCTCAAACCTACAAGTGTAAGTACCTGCCTATAGCCCATTCACATGTGCACGTATTTGCTGAAGTGTCAACAAGTTTCGGACACGTGTGTGGGTTTCAACACAGGTCGACACAGCAAAAATCCACAAAGTGCCGTGTCATATTTGTGTATTCACTTAGTGGCATAATGCTAAGGTAAGATGCATACAAACTATAAACTAACATATGAATAAGCTACAGTTGTCCAAAATTTATTAAGGAAAGTTGTCACAATACAAACATCGAAATATGATAGTGTGTAAACCTAGTCTAGTTAATCGTTTCTCATGTCTTAAATCTGATCTTCATCAGACAAATCTGATTGGTGTGTGACTCATCAGGATCCCCACATCATTGACAATTCTCAGTGTGAGTTGTAACTTGTATGCAAGTACTCAAATTTTTAGCACAGGGTATAGCCCATGAACATAGTGGTCAACATTTTGGTGTCTTAAGTTTCCCATAGGATTGTCGAACAGTTGAGGAGCTGGGTCACCGTACAACTCGCATTTCAGTACTCATTGACATGCATGTGAACCTTGGACTACACTGGATGCTAACTCACTTCCTTTCTACCCACAATACATAAAAACGTGGTTACGACTTTCTAAGCATAGATATGAAAACCTATCTTAATTATGTCCCATGCAGTCAAGAAGGTAGGAGTCCCCAACGTTGCCTTGTGAGGTGAAATAAGCTTATGAACTACCAACTTATGCAGATTAGCAAGAGACGACAATAGGGTAATCTGTCAAAATATTCTTGCCAATAGGCAATACATGACTTATATCTTCTCTGACCAAAAATATAAAATATTTGTATTGTCCTCATCTTGCATATCGTACAAGTGAGAGGATTCTTATGGTCAGTGTATAAGATCCTTAGTATGTACTTGATTAAGAAAACCAAGCTCCTCCTAGCCTTCTCTCAGTGTGCTGTACCATTTAACTTATAATTTTGAGAGTCAACAAATGAAGTTTTCCCAATAAGCAGTTTAAAATGAATTTATGGAAGCAAAACATTATCTGGGATGAGAAATAACGTAAACAATGAGTGTTGGCTTAAGAAACATGAGTAATTAATAGAAATCTAATCTGAGAGAAATGAAAGAAACCATTTGGTACACAGGCACGACCAGAACTCCATATTGAATAGTAGAAGGTTAATCTATATGAACAAACATATTCCAAAAGGGATCTAAAAGTGGGAAGAAATATGATATGAGTAAATTGAGGAACAAGACCAAGTCACCAAGGTAAAGAGAATTGTATGACTCTGTGATGTTTGGGATGAATATATAATGAGGCCGGATATATAGCCCCCCTTATATCACCCAATAAAGACCGCTCCATCCTGGTCGTTGGGTTTCTGATTTTTGAATGGTTGATATGATGACATGTGGCGAGCTTAAAAACACTTTTGAACCGGCTCACTTATCCTCTCAGCTAAAAAACTTAAGAAGTTCTGAAAGTACTCTCCACCCTCCATCGAACCTAGCTCCAAGAGAAACCCCATTTTTTTTAACAGTAAGAGAAACCCCAAAATCAACCTCATCTCTCTAAGAAATAGAGCTTGATTCTTGTGTAATTAAGTTGAATGATTACTCCTCTCCATTCATAATTAATTATTACAAGGTTGAACATCATATATATTTTAACCACCAATTACTACTTAGGATCCCAGTAAACTACATGATATACATTCGGCCTGGATTCTTGAGTGAGATTCGAGTAATTAACATCCAATAATTTAGTGCTATCCCTTGTTGATCTTGATCGAAACTGCTATCCCTTGTTGATCGGAACTGCTAAGATCAGAACTGCTGTCGAGATCTAGATCTAGCCGCGCTGAGAACGAGAGAAGATATCTTGATCTTCTTTCTCGTGATCGGAACACATGGACCTGATCAAGAGCAATTGAACCCAATAACATCAAGAATAATCTGTCCGATGGAAGATCTTCCTCTTCTTCCCTTACTTTCTCCGTCCTTGGCGGCAGATGAAACCGTTAAGGACTCTCCGTTTGCAGCCAAGGTAAAATCTAAGAAAACCTCTTCTTTTATTGATAAATCAGGGAAGTTAAATGAGATGGTGAGAGAGACTTGGAGAGAGAAAGACAGCTTTTTCGAGTTGCAGAGAGCTTTCGGAGTTGCATAGTGTAAATCTAACAAAAATAGAGAGAGAGAGATAGTGAAAGAAATACCTCGAAGAAGGTTCTTGATCTCCGGCGACAGGTCGGTTATGCTCGAGGTTCGTGATCTCCGGTGAAGCGGTGTTGAAAGGAAACCTAGATTTGCTGATTTCAATCAGGAGCCATCGAATTGGGGTACTCATTTCACTCCATGGGTATTGAAATGTCTTCTTATCCATGATTGGAAAATTTTTGATTTGTTCAGATCACGATTGATTTTGAGGAAAACATTTTAGGGTTTGTGAAGAGGTTCGACTGAGAGAGGAGGGAAATTTTTTTTAGGGTTTCTGGAACTTGTCTGAATTTTTAGCCGATCGAGCTGATGAGTGAGCTGGCCCAAAAGTGTTTTTAAGCTCGCCCGATGTCATCATATCAACCATTCAAAAATCAGAAACCCAAGGATCAAGATGGAGTGGTCTTTATTGGGTGATATAAGGGGGGCTATATATCCCGCCTCATATATAATCCCTACTTTCAAAATTTCAAACTATTCAAATCCGTTGGGGGTGTGCAACATGCGCCACAGTTTGCACTTTAGCAGATAATTTGGTTGCAAGGTGTTTTACAATTGTTACTCTTCAAATGGAAGAAACCTTTATATCAATTGTTTGCTTTCTTGAGCACTTAAATGTTATCTGCATCAAGTTATTTTTGTGAAGTCAATTCAGTATTTTTTATCTTTTTTCTCTTGGAAACAGGTTGAAATACCAAACAATTTAAGGGTCAATAAATTTCCACATTTCTTGGAAAGGTCGAAATTCAATTCTTATCATTCAAGATCTATTTTGGGACTAATCTTTGATGAGGTGGAATCTTTTAAAGAAACTGCGAGGCTGGATCCAAAAGGTGAGAATTCCTTCTTTTCGAGCTTACAATTCAAATTGAATGAGGTATATGACTTGTCTATTCACACAACTGAGATGCAGCTTTCTCACTTATAAAAACAAAGTCTCCACACAATGAAAGTTCATGGACAACCAAAAACTACATTTTGCATTCTTGTGGCATTACTGATAGTTTTTTTTTTTTTACAAATGTTATCAGTAGAAGTGTGGAAACTCCCTTGCTTAAGTGGAGACGTTCCATTATCCTGCTTGCGGTTGTGGAAGGACCTATATGATAAGTACAGAGTTGAAATGTGTCATGCCTTGAAACTTGATGACGATGTGAAAGATGTAGCCGCAAATGAAGTTATTCTTAAATATAAGCAGGTATTTGTTAAAGTTCTCTATTTTCTAGTCTCTTTATTTTGGTCTGGAAACAAGAACCTTCTTGTGACTGATTTTACAAATTTAACAATACCTCATCATTGCTCATTGCTTAAAATGTAGCTGTTGTACAATGCCACGGAGCTTAATAAAAGTACAAGGAACAGGGAGGAAATATACAATGAGGCTCTTGCAATATATCATATTGCTTATGAGTATGCGAAGGTTAGTGATGTGGGTAAGTGCAGCTTTGCTTGGAGGGTTGCTGGGCAGGCCCTCTGTGAGCTGTATGTGAAAAAGCAGGACGAAGATCCCATTATCTGTTCGAAGTCTGTTCTACGTGAAATTCTCAACTAACCATCAGGAAGATGGCCAAGTGGTTAAGACACTCACCTAACTAAAAAGGAGGTCGAGTGATTGAGTCTTCCTGGCTGCCACTTGTGGGGTTAATTCCCCTGATGTACCCTGGTAGTTGCTAAAAGGAGGATTGCACTATCCCAAGAGCTAGTCAGGGTGCTCTAAGAGGCTTAGATATGTTGAAATAAAAA
>MVGT01000143.1:128657-140349 GCA_002174775.1 Macleaya cordata | reverse complement strand
TTTTTTTTGATCATCAAAAGAAATATATTAAAATACTAGAAAAGTTTACAAGGTCTACAGGAATTCCGAGGTGGAAAGGCGTAGATACTGGCATTACATATAATCATTCCTTTCTTACTAATATTTCCCATTTAGACACCAGTTCTTGGAAATGTTTGCCATTCATGTTTTTTGAAGAAGTTGACCAAAAGAATAGGCTAGCTTTTATGTCCAAGATTAGTTGGTGGATATTTCTTTCTGAGTCTTCGAAGATGCGTTGATTCCTTTCGTTCCATAGTGTCCACGTCACTGCATAAGGAAGTAATCTCCATAGATGGTTTCCTTCCTTTGAGAAAGATTTATTTAAACGCTCTTGGAACAGCTGTGAAACATCCTTATGCATTGCCCACCGAACACCAAAACCGTCAAAGAAAATGTTCCAAACTTCCGAAGCAATTGGACAATGGATCATCAAATGATTAACCGATTCTGCATTCATCCTACACATAACGCATCTGTTAACGACCACATGACCTCGTTTTGCCATATTATCTTGTGTCATAATGGCATTATGATGTAGTTGCCATGCAAAGAAAGTAATCTTAGTTGGAGCGATGGGGTCCCAAACTTGTTTGTGAGGGAAGTCAGGAGGAGGGGATTTATGGCACAGTTGATAGCATGAACTTACAGTAAATTCCCCGGATTTTTCCAGCTTCCAGAATCTACTGTCCTCTTCATCAGATAATCGAAAAGATTCCAGCAGGTGTGTTATGCCCGCCACCTCACCCATGTCTTCTTCATAAATGCGTCTTGAGAGATCCAAATCCCATGATATTATTCCATTGCTGTCCATGTGGATAATGTCTGAGATGAAGGCTCCTTGTTTTCTTGAACTAGCATATAGTCTTGGAAAAGCTACTGCTAGTGTCATATCTCCTAACCACAAATCAGTCCAAAACTTTGTTCTTGCACCATTTCCCACCTTATATTTTAACCCTGCAAGGAAGATTACTGACCTATTACAAACTGCTCTCCATAAACCTGTACCATAAGGTGCTCTAATTGGTTTGGGGTCCCATCCATTTTCTTCCATCCCATACTTTTCTGCGATCATGGATCTCCATAGTGAATTTGTCTCGACAGAGAATCTCCAAAGCCATTTGCATAAGAGAGCATTATTCATGTCCTTCAATGATTTAAATCCTAAGCCCCCTGCGTCCTTTGAGTTGCATATCTTGGACCAAGCCACCTTGGATATCCTTTCCTTTCCATCCTTTTCACCCCACAGGAAAGCTCTCATGATGCCTTCTAGTCGTTTGATAATCAGTGGTGGGATTGGGAAGATTGACAACATATAAATGGCAAGAAGACTGAGTACACTTTGTATGAGAATGATTCGGCCACCATACGAAAGATAACGACGTTTCCACCCTGCTAAACGTTGCTCTGTTTTTTCCACCAAAGGATCCCAAATTTGTCTATTACGAAATTGAGCGCCAGCTGGAAGTCCCAGGTATTTGATTGGTAAGTTGTCTTTAGTACACCCAAGAGATGTCTCTATCTCTTCTTCATGTTGTACCTGACCAATAGCTGAGATTGAGCTCTTTTTATAATTGACTGGCAGTCCGGAGATGGCTTCAAAACAGACCAGGATGGCTTTGACCATAGACGCCTGTGATGGATTATCATCAATAAACATTAGTGTGTCGTCAGCAAATAATAAGTTTGTTATTTGAGAACCATTCGAGATCAGTTTGAACCCTTCAATAAGACCATTCTGCTTTGCCTTATCCACCATCCTAACCAACACCTCCATAACTATTGTGAACAGAAATGGTGAAAGTGGATCTCCTTGCCGGAGACCCCTCTCACTAGTAAATCTTTGGCCTTCGGCTGACCCATTTAATAGTACCGCAAAATGTGCCGTTGACAAACATGTACGAATTCTTCTTCTCCATAAGGTTCCAAATCCCATCTTACCCATTGCCTCATCCAAGAAATTCCAATTGACCTTATCATATGCTTTTTCGATGTCTAGTTTCAACAACCATCCAGGTATCTTGGATTTTAATCGGCTGTCAATACTTTCGTTGGCCATTAAAACACTATCAAGAATTTGCCTACCTTCCACAAATGCGCTTTGTGACTCCGAGATCAAGTTAGGGAGTACCTTCTTCAATCTTGTTGAGAACACTTTTGTGATGATCTTGTATGTCGTATTGATGAGGCTGATGGGTCGGAGATCATTTACACTCTCCACTGTTTCCTTCTTGGGTATGAGAGCAATGTAAGTTTTGTTGAGCCTCCAATCGAGAAAACCTGTCATCTCAAAGTGTCTAACCATCTTCATGAAGTCAGTCTCAATAATATCCCAGTAGCGTCTAAAAAATTCTACAGGGAATCCATCGGGGCCCGGAGTTTTGTTGTTGGCCATCTCCTTCATTGCCTCAATGATTTCTTTCACTTCAATGGGCTTCTCAATATCTCTACTCTCGGAAGGACTGATTCTAGCAAATTCCAATTCAGTAGGGAATGGTCTGACTTTTTCATCCTCCTTGAAAATGTTAGTGAAGTATTCATCCACATGCCCCCTTACCGAAGAAAAGTCTTCTACAATGTTCTCACCCACCTTCAAGCAGCTGATATAATTGATTTTTCTCCTGTAAGAAACATAGGCATGGTAAAATGAAGTGTTTCTCTCACCATCATTCACCCATTGATCTTTGAGTTTTTGCTTCCACTTGATCGACTCTAGTTTTGCCAGCTGCAAGAAGGAGTTTTGATACTCAATTCGGTTTATAACCTCCTCTTCCAAGGCCTGATCCAACTGCTCTTTGCTATCAATTTCAGCTATCTTAATAAGAAGGTCTTTCATCTTACCATCAACCCTCCCGAATGATTGTTTATTCCATATTTTCAAATTATCCTTTATGCATAACAATTTCTTTGTAAGGATAAAGCCTGGATTGCCGGTATAAGATGATTGAGTCCACCATTCAAGGATGTTATCATACATTGTGGCATCCTCCAGCCACATGAGTTCCAAGCGAAAAGGTCTTGGACCCAGCAACACTCCATTTGTTGATAGCAATATTGGCGTGTGATCTGATAGTGGTCTAGGCTTTGCACACTGTGTTGAGTCCGGAAATACCTCATCCCAATTTTTACTCAATAAGAACCTATCCAGCCTGCTGCACGTTGGAGGTGTTTGAGCATTAGTCCAAGTGAAATTAGCTCCACAAAGTGGGAGGTCAACTAATTCCAAATCCTCAATAAAATTGGAAAAGTCTCTCATAGCTCTTGTCATTCGAGAATTCCTGTTTTTCTCATGAGTAAAACGAACCACATTGTAATCTCCCCCTATGCAAGCAGGTACTGACCAGTATCCGATAGTGTCCCCTACCTCTGTCCATAGCTGCCTCCTCCTTCTTCTATCGTTAGGGCCATATACATTTGTGACCGACCATCTTGATCCTGATGATCTTGCAGAGAATAAGCAAGATAGAGAAAATGGTGCAAAAATATGATCCTGTAGTGTCATCAAATCACCATCCCAGAGAGTCAACAAACCCCCAGAAGCGCCTTGAGAGGGCGTATAGCAGTATTCAATCGAGGATTTATTCCATACATCTCGAGCTATATGATCTGTGATCTTCTCCAATTTAGTTTCTTGCAGGAGTACAATTTGGCATTTCCACCTACTCAGCACATTTGAGATTACTGCCCTCTTAGCATGATCACCTAATCCCCTTACGTTCCAGGTTAAAATGTTTAGATTCATGAGGTCACCTTCTTTCCTTTAGCCATTGCCCTCCTGTCTTCTCTTGACCCCGTTGGTTCGATAGATTTCAATGAGCAAGCAAGTCGATGGGCCTCCTTGGAACGACTAGATTGATGGTTTGGATGTGGAGGGGTTGATAGTCTTGGTGTTGATGATGGTGAACATTGTGAATTCAGTGCAGAGGTCGGGTTCTGTGATATACCTTCATTGGAGATTTGTGGCCATAGTTCACTAACACCAGCAAGCAAATCATCAGGATAATTATTGTTGGTGTCCCTTGGTGCCTGATCATTATTCTTTGACATCTGCATAGACTGATTATTTTTAACAAAATTGGCCAATCTCTGTTCCAGCATACTTTCCTTACCAATAAAGGATATGCCAAACAAGTCGCTAACGAATAAAACTGCCTCTTTGAGCAACCCCACATTCTGCTGATCCGTAGTACAAGTTGTTGGTTCTGATACAGTTTGTAATGGCGGGATTGGAGAGGGTTGAGCAAATGACCTGTCGTCTTTGGGATCCCATTGAGCCAGAGGCTGTGCCAGTACTGGAGATAATGGATCTGAATCCAAAAAAGGTACCAATTCCATCGTCCGATTTGTTTCTTCATCCTCATCTCTCGACGATTCTAAAATGTAGGGGATCAACGGAAGGTTACATCCTTCCAATCGGTATGAATTGATTACCTTTTCCATAGCATTTTCGTCGATCCTACTCGAAAGCATGCCCAAAAAATTCTCGTGAACCCTAACACCCGCCCCTTTTGATTGATTCAGAATTTCATCAATAAGAAAAGAGGATGAATCTCGGGTTTCAGTTGGTTCCGGGTTTAAGATGGGCTTTGTCTTGATTCTATTTGTAGTTGGAGGCTCCATATCCAATGAAGTCCAATTTGATTGACCTGCCAAAGTTTCTTCCGGATTTGGCCCGCAGAGATTGGGCCCGGGCTGTGAGCTGCTAGATCCAACCTCGTTGATGGACCTTTTGGGTGCCCAAACTTTGGTCAGATTCGTTGATTGCTTCTTGTCCGCGTTCTTCGAAGAAGAGGGTCTTCTATGGGGTCCTCGGTTGTAGCTATGTGATCTGTGTCCACCCTTATGCCACGTATCCTTGCGTGGATAACGGTATTGTTTCTTTCGATTTTGTCGGCCATTATGTGGCGGCCTAATGCGATTCATGTCAGCCTTTGCAGGATTGTCTCCATCTGTCACTTTTGGATTCAAAATTGAAATTCCCGCCACACTGTTTTGCCTGATTCCGATGATCGATTTCTGGACCGCCTTCCTTGTGCCGGAGCTTTCGGTCTGTCGATGATCATCTACCTTCTCAGGAAAGATGGTTTCAACAAAAACTCTATACACAGTTCCATCTTCCTCTAAGGTCAGAATTCTAGGGATGTGCATCATTCTGTCATTAGGCCTGATCTTCACAATAATTCCTTTTAGCAATGGTGTTTCTAGTGAACCATTATCGATCTCCAGAACCTCTCCACAGTGATTCGCCAAGACCTTTGCTGTTTTCCGGCTCCATAGGTGGAAGGGTACTCCCATAAGACGAATCCACAGCGATTGATTCTTGTCTTCTTCTAGATGACGAAACCCATTCGTCGTTGGCCACCATGGTGTGAAAGTGATTGTCGCATCCAGGAACTGGAGAGTTCTCTGTTTTAGAAAAAATTCTGTTTGGGCTTCTGAACATGAGTTAATGATGCTACTGTTCCGCCGGAACGGTACCAGTTCGAAAGTCCACGGTGGTTTTAGGCTTGCTGCTATTCGATCCGTAACAAGATCCCAATCCTTTGGGGGCGGTTGAACCTCGCTAGTCACATATTAAAAAATCAGTCTGTTCTAAGACCTCCAAACCCCTCAGGCCTTAATAAATAAATAGATTTTAAACGACTTTTGTGATGTTGATTTTCAATAAACATTTAATAGGTTTAATAGTCTTACAATGTGCTGATTTTCAGTAAGGATGAGGATTCTACATGGAGAAGAGAGCATCATCACTCAAAATCAGCCTTGGATTGGGTCCACATGACTTGAGTAATTTTAGGTCACCGGACCTAGATCATAGGATCCCTTCCCATTTGAGATGATCTAATGGTTGATTTACTATAAGGATGTTCTTCATAGTAATAAGATCAATTTCACTAAAAATCATCTCATTCTAAAACTTCTAATTCTATTATTCGTTGGTTCAATCAACGATAACATAGACATCTATTTTACAATAGATTTCAAACCAACCGATGATAGGTTAGGAGTTATATGTGAAGATGATATACATGATTAGAAGAAAAATCTTAAAAAATATATATATATATCTTCTAGATCATTTCATGTGGGCCAGACAAAACAATGTGAAAGATGATGTAGAAAAAAAAATTAGTGTATACAGATCCCTACTTTATGTAATAGCTAGAGTGCGCACATCAACAAACAACATTACATCCATTCATTCAGATTTGAGACCAGCCTGATGATTTTTAGTATAATTTGGTGCTGAAATTATCAATATCCATTTTTTTTTTAAAGATCAATCAACCATTTGTCATATGATCATGTCATACTTAACCCAAATTAAAATGTGTCCTCTTGACATTTTACATGCAGACCATGCCACTCCATATTCTACTCTGCTTGTTTCTGATTTTGGTGAAAATTTTCTTATGGTTTCTCTATAAGTCTCAACAAGTCTAGAAGAAAAACAAAAGAACAAAAAAGTTGTAATTAAGGAGACGTAAAGTTAAAGGTTTTTGTTTCTNGGTCCCCACAAGCAAAAAACAGTTAGAAGTATATGTGTTTAGCAAAGAAAAAGGTAGTTTAGGTACCAAAATTTTAGAGTTTTAAAATAAAAGAAGGAACTAACTCATTCCTTACAAAACGCTAAAAAGTAGGGATTAATCTTACAAAATAGAAAGTGCTTGTTTTCTACTTGAAACGGTTATAACAGGAGGGCTTTTAGCCCAATATTGTGTTTTTTAAATAACCAAGAAATTTAAAATTCCTGTATAATTCGTGAATTTGCTAACTATGGGCTGGACATAAACGTACGAATTATCTATATATCTATAAGAGCATCTCAATGCAAATGTGCTGGCTCTTATTCATTTGCTTCCTACGTGTCTAAAAAATCTTCACAATTTATGTTGAAGAGAAAATAGCATCTCCAATGCAAATGTGGTATGCTTGTTTGCTTTTCCTATGTGACATTTAATTAATTAAATGTACTATTTTTTAATTATTAAAAAAGAAAGAGAAAATGAGATCTTTAATGTGATTTGCTGAAAAAAGGGGTGAAAATAATATCTTTAATAAGATTTGCGTACAAGGATAAAAATACATCCTTTTGGTGAACTTCTAAAACAAGTGAATTGGAGATGGTCAGGATAAATTAGATGTGCTTCCTATGTGGCACACAACAGACCATGCTTGCATTAGAGAGGCTCTAAGAAATGTGTAGAATTGTATAAAATAGTATGGAACTCTTTGGAAGATGGTCTCTCAAGATATTTTTGTCGATGATTCTAAAAAGCTCTCCATTTTAACCACATGTACATATATAATTTTAACCATCCATTGTCTCTCCCCATGCATATAAAGAAAAGGATTTTATTAATTCTAGCCATTCTCAAGTTGTAAGCATTGTGTGCATGTTTACATCCAAAAGATGGTGCTTGAAGTGCATGTTCTCTTAATTAAGGCTCATTTCTTGTGTAATAATCTAACGTACTCTTCTATTAGTTAATAAACAACATCTTGGCTACTTTGGACTTTTAGTAGTTTTTAAATTTGTCGTAGCTTCCAAAAGCATATAAATCTCTTTATTAAGTTAATAACCAATTTGCATTTTCCTTCTCAAAAAAATAAAACTAAAATTGCATTTTCAGCTCTACATTGAAAAGAAGCATTGAGGCGTTGGAGAAGACTGAAAGACTGAAAAAATAAGGCAAGTAATCAAAGAATCGTTCTCCATTGAACTTGGGAAAGATCACTTGCACAAAGACTGTTTTGAAGTTGTTGACGTCTCCATCGTTGTCGCCACCACCACCACAAACATCCAGTCTTCCACCATGAGAACTACTATTGGTTTCTATGCCGGTTGACGTGGTTCTTCCATGAGCATCATAAGAAACAAGGGATTTACTTGAAGAGCTATCTCTTCAATTCTCATATTAATTAGAGATTCCAAATACTTTAGGATGTCAAACAAAACATAAACATCGTGACTAGACCTGGCAAACGGGCCGGTTTAGGGTTATTAGGGTTATGATTGGTGGGTTAAAAGACTCAATCCTAATACTAACCCATTTCGGGCCAATTTTCTCAATTCTAACCCTAGCTTGAGTAGCCCTAATCCTAACTCTAGTAACCCTAATAATATTAAAAATAATATTTTTAATTATTATATATCAAATACTTTAAAATGGAAGTAAAAAAAATTTAAAGTTTTTTTATTTTTAATTAAAAATATTTAAAGTTTAAGAGTGGAAGTCAAAAAGTAGATTTTAAAAAATTATATAAAGAATAATGAAAGAAACAATATTAATGAGTATAACACTTTTTGTAAAATTTAAAATTTTTAATAAAAATGACAGGTTGGCGGCATGCCCGCGGGTTTGACGGGCCAACCCTAAATTTCAACGGGTTGAAATATGCCAACCCTAACCCAGCCCGTTTAGCTATCGAGCTGACTTTGGGCCGGGTTATACGAGCCGGGTTAGGGTTCGGCCAACGGGTTAGAGCCTATTTTACTAGGTCTCTTGTTTGTTCCATCTATGCTCATCAATTCTCATATTAATTAGAGATTTCAAGCACTTTAGGATGTCAAACAAAACATAATCATCATGACTCCATTCGTTCCATCACGTCATTGGATTCATACAATACATTATACGATGATAATTCTGATGATTTCTTTGCTGCGAATTACCAATTTAAGTAAACACAATAACCACGTAAGTTTTCTATGATGAACTAACTAACTATATATATATGCATGCGGGCCAAATTGAATACTATAATCCAGATTTTCTCTTTGAAATCTTTTTTCTTTTTAATTATAATATAGAATCTTATTATATCACGTTTTCAAATTTAACCAATTCAACATTATAACGGGGCTCAATTCCAAATTGATCTTATAGACACAATCATGGTGAGTAAGAAGACCAAAAAGGGTAACAAATAAATATATCTATCTATTTATACTAGAGTTTGGAGTTAGGATCAGTGCACACAGGCCCATTGAATCTTCTCCATAAACAAAAGCCAAGTCTCCTTGCACCTCTTTATCTCAAAATACAACCCATTAAGAAGGGGGTTATAAAAGAAGAGAAATTTTAATTCTCACCATGATCATCCTAAAAATAATCCAAATCACTCTACAAATTTTATCCATGTCTTAATTTAATTCAAATTTTAATTCGAATTACTTATTTTAACTAAATTTAACTATGTTGTAGTGCATTTAAAAGTTTTATAATAAAGTGATTTGTTGTGATGAGATCATCCTTTTAAAAAAAATCAACCCTTAGATCATCTGTTTATAGGGTCCATAGATTGATGCAAATGAAGTTTGGCCAGTGATTGAGGATCTACCTCCAAGTTCCTAACTCATACCCATTTTCCATTTTAGCATTGCTATTATTAAAGGATTAAAGGGGCATTTAACGAGCAACCCTTCCCCATGTATGTGCTATAGATGTTCCAGTTCAATGGTGAATTAAAGTAGAAAGCTAGGAATGAACCCAATTATTATTTATTAACTGGGCTGAAGCCTGAAAGTTGAGCAACCTGATCCACTTATAAATGGGTCGGGTCTAGTTAGACGAACAGACATAGGAATGTCAACGGATATACTCTCAAAGTATCTGAATTCGAATTCAAAAAATTTATAAAATATTATATAATTTAATTTTAAATAATTTTTTTATATTTTATATATACTAATACTTATTAAATAATATATTATATATAATAGATACAATATTTTCTATATATGTGAAATGTAAAAAATTAGTCTATTCATACAACAAACCCTAAAGAAGTTAATTCGGGATGTGGAAGATTTGGAGAGTTCGGAAATTTTATTCAAATTGTGATCTCGTTCATACTTTAACTTCTAACAAAATTCCTATAACAACACAAAAAAAAAAAAAAGAAAAAAAGGAAAAGAAAACCTAGCTAATTATTAGTAGACAACTAAAATGAACGAGGACCAAAAAAATAAAATAAAAAAATCATCCCTGTCCATCTTCTGGTGATCGATTAATTCACAACTAATGAAGCCGAAACTTGAGTTAATTTTAACCTGAATTGGTGGGGGGATAAAACGAAGGCCCATACTGCGTTGTGCCATAGCCAAACATATTGCAACCAAGACAGCCATGGTGGGCGTAGGGGTAGTAGGAGTAGGCGTAGGGGCAGCCATAGGCATGGGGATAATGTGCGGACGGCCATGGACCAAATTCATGAGCCATGGTGGGCGTGGGCGTAGGCGTAGGCGGGGGAGCCGAATGCTTCTTTTCTTGTAACCGAGCTATTCTTATTGCATTTGACAAGGTTTGAGGGTTTAATGCACGAACAACGTTCTCAATCGTTCCATCGAGCCCTCGAAGGAAGGCTTCAACCAATAAGAATCTACTTGCTAGGCCTGGACGTACTTGATTAAGCAACCGCACGAATTCAGTCACATAGTCGTCCACCGTTGCCGTCTGCTTCAACTTAAATATAGCTTCAAGAGGGTCGGCAACTTTAGTAATTGGTCCGAAACGAGAGATCATGGAATTCTTGAGTTCCTCCCAATTCGTCGTTATTGAATCTTCTCCGTTTCTAATTAGGCACATAACCCATTGCAAAGCATCGCCTTCCAAGTGTAACATAGCAATTTGAACCCATTGATCTTCAGGAGTATGGTTGTATTGGAAGAATCGCTCTGCCCTAAAGATCCAACTATCTGGATCTTCTCCATTGAACTTGGGAAACTCCACTCGCACTGGCACCCCTTTGAAGTTGTTGACATTTCCACCACCACCACCACCACCATTAACACCAACGCCACCGTCAACTGTTGTTGCTGCACCACGAAAACTACTATCGATGGTAGACGTGGTTCTTCCATGATGAAAATCATGAGAAACGAGGGATTGCACTTGAAGATGAGTCTCTTCCATTCTCATCTTAAGAGACTCCATGATTTTCATGATGTCAAACAAAATATGACCATACCTATCCCGGCTTTCGATCAACTCCTGGATTTGTTCCATCGGGTCGACGTTCGAATACATTATATGATGATGATCAAACTGCTTAATTATTAATTGAAGAATGTAGTTCTCTGCTTGTTGATCAAATATGTATAGACACTGAACTAACTAACTAACCGAGATTTGAGCGTTGAATTATAGAATCTGTTTTGAGTAGTGATAGGGGAGATATTTTTTTGGGAACATTGTCATGTGGCAACATTATAGAGCCCTTACATTTAGGAGTTGTTTACCTTGCAATTGATAGAGGAAAAAAAAAACGGTAACTTAATGGGAGGTTGAAGATGATCCAAGGTGAGGTTGTTTTCCTTGCTATTTAGATCATCTTTACTAAGAATTATTGGAAAAATTCAGTTTTGACAATTCTAACCAGCAATGTTTATACATAATTTTAAGTGGGACCCACATCTGATTTTGAAAACAAGTCATTGGGTTGCGTTCCTCTCGTCGAGGAGTTGTTCGTAGAATGTTTATTTGCTCAAAACCGATTTCGGATGAATGAAAAATTGAACCTTTTATAACCTTGTTGGAAATGGGACAAATCTTGTGTGAAAAGAATAGTCCCACATTAAAAAAGTGTGAGAACCTTAAGAGCCTCTTATATACATTGGTTGGCCTTTGGGTTTGGGCCCCAAGGGACACCCACTTTTGTAAAAGGGGGA
>MVGT01000143.1:51902-111289 GCA_002174775.1 Macleaya cordata | reverse complement strand
GAACATACTTTAGAATGTTCTTTTTTCGATCATAGTACATAACTTTATAAGTGGAAAAAATTATTTGTAATTTGTCTTACGCTAAGGTAATTAATATAGGGACAGTTGTCCTACTCTAAGTAAGCAAATATAGTATACAAAGATTTGTCCTTGTGCTATAAACAAACATAAGTTAGTTTGTTCGGCTACCCATTGGAGAACATTGGTTATGATGTTCTGTTTTCGTGAATGGAACATTACATAATTATTTTAAAAAATGAAGTGTTGGAAGACTAAGATTTGAGAAAAAATGTTCCACATCGATAGAAGGAACATGATATATAATGTGCTAAGGTTCTGGGTGGAACTTAGTGTACGATGTTCTGTTTCCGTGCATGGAACGTTACATAATCAATTAAAAAACCAAGTGTTGGAAAACCAAGGTTCGAAAAAATATGTTGCACATCGATGGAATGAACATGATATATAATGTGCTAAGGTTATGAGATGAACTTTGGGTACGATGTTCTATTTACCTGAATGGAACATTTGTAATAGTGTTCCTCTATACCAGAANACCCCAAATCAACAATGTGGGAACCGCTTGAGTGGACCTCGAAAACTGAATCGCTTGACTTGGATACTCTCCATGTCCGCCCGACATTAATCTTATTAACCAATAACAACTCAATTTTTGGGCACAAATAAGAAGTCCAAGTTCTGGAATCCTCTCGTCGTTCAGACATCATCTTCATCATTTTTAAACGAATCTGGTCCAACATACTTGTGACAGGCATATGTCTCTCATTACTAANAGTTAAAAAATAGGGACTTTTTTTTACATTTTCTACCCAAAAAATAAATATCTTTTGCAAAATACCCTCAATTTAATTGAAATTAAGGATATACCCCCAAGTTGACAGATTCTGTCAAAAGAGGCGTTAAGTGACCACGTGAGCGATGGATTCTTTTACTAAAATGCCCTCACGTGTTGCGCACGTGAACCACTTAAGTCCTATCTTTTTTAAATACCTAGACTACCCTTAGTCATTTTATTATGTGAATCCGACGACTAGGAAATAAAACTCCAATCTAACGGTCGAGAAAAAAATAAAACCTTACCAGCCCTTGGGAAGGTCATTAATGACAGCTTGATAGCGAGGGATGAGTTGCAGAGTAAGAGAGAAAGAGAAAGAGAGAGAGAGAGAGATAGAGAGAGAGAGAGATTTCACTTGAAAACTATTGAAGTAGAACGACCCAAAGACCAGATTTTTAAAATCCTAATTTCAGCTCCTTAAACACTAATCTTGAAGTCGAAATCCTCAAACATGATTGTTTGGTGTTAGGGCATCGATGGAGTACTGTAAGGAACTAGACATAGTACATTAGAGTATCCAAATTTTTAATTACCCTAGTTATGCTCTCCGTTGGTTAAGCTTAAGTTAATGATACTAGTTAGGAATTTCATACATCTAGTTGTAATTTCTAACTTGTTTTCTTGTATCTCTCGACTTCAATCCCCTTATTACTTAAAAATTTGTTTTCATCTCCACTTTTTGGCATGGTGACTCTGATCCACATTTTTAGGTTCTTAGTTTGTTATCGCATAAGAACAAAGAAGAAGCCATCTCTCTCTCTCTCCCCCTTTCTCTCTCTTTTTTCTGCAACTCACCCCTCTTTTAAGCCGCCATTAACGACCTACCCAAGGTCTTGTAAGACTTTCTTATTTCTCAGTCGTTAGATCGAAATTTTATATCCTGACCATCAGATTAACATAATAGGATGAGAATGGGTAGTCTAGGTATTTAGAAAATATAAGACTTAAGTGGTTCACGTGCTCAACACGTGAGGGTTAACGTCCCTTTTAACATAATCTGTTAATTTGGGGTATATTACAAAAGCCATTATTTTTTGGGGGTATATCGCTAATTGTCCCATTAAATTTTACGGTTTAAAAAGTCAATAAAGATTTTTGGCCCGACCATTTTACAAAATGGGTGCATGTGGTAGGGTGGGACCCACTACCTTTCCCATCCTAAAAATGTTATGAGAGAGTTTCCAAATTACGTGACAGTGGGACCCACCATGCCATATAAGCATATGACATTTGTTTTGTAAAAAGGTCGGGCTAAAAAGCAGCACTCTTAAACAGTAGTCCTGAAATTTGGACCGGCCTGATGCTTATGTGGCATAGTCGGTCCCACTGCCATGTGAGTTATAAATTCTTTGAGGAAAAAGCGGTGGGTCCCATCCTGCCACATAAGCATCTGACACCACTTTTATAAAAAGCACTAACTTTTTACTAAATCAGCCCAATAGTATTAGCGACAGTGCTAGAGTTATAGAAAAAGCTACAGAATTTAGTACAGAAGGCGTAATTTACGATGAGATTCATATCACTTTAAGATGAGGTGCGAATTACGAGGATGTGTGAAGCATATTGACCGTCGGATTAGCCTTCTATAGCAATTTTTATTTTTTTTGATAACCTTAGTGTCCGGACCAGCTTGCGCGCACCTCGACTAATCCACGGGGGCCACGTGGAGGAAGCGGCCGCCTAAGAATCCCCCCAGTGGTCTTGAGGTGACTCGAACTGGTGGCCTATGGGGAGCAAACCCACGGTCGAACCACTCGAGCATCCTCTCAAGGTTTCTGTAGGAAATTCTGACTGTTGCATTTCCATAGTATTAGTTCCATAAAGCCAGAAATACAAAATGATTTGTCAATTGGGTATAATTAGACCGATTTACTAAAATATTGGCCTCAAATATGAGGTCCCAAATATGAGCCCCCAATTTCAATCATCACTTAATGAGGTTAAAAGTTTTTTAGCCATGTTAACGGAAATGCAAAACTGAAAACAGATTTGACATCGAGCTCTATAGCAATGTGAATTCGACTCTCGATATGTGATTTCTACACCCTCATGAATCGCGCTCATTTTAAAATGATAAATTGCCTCTGTGGATGGACTTTGTTGGTTTTGCTGTGGAATCAATTGTATCACTAATATGACTGAGGGGGTATTGCTAATTGGCCCTTTCGGTAGGAAATTTCTTTTTTCCCGTGCTTTTGCCCAAAATTGCCCAAGCTTTTTCAAGGGACAAATTAGCAATATACCCCCAATAAATTAATTACTTTTGCGATATACCCCATTTTAATTGAAATTAGGGATATACCCTCAAGTTGACGGTTTCTGTCGAAAGGGTCGTTAAGTGACCATGTGCACAACACGTGATGGGTTATTTTACCAAAATGCCATTATTAACGATAATTAACGATATACCCCCACTAAATTAATTAAGTTTGTGATATACCCCCATTTTAATTGAGTTAAGGATATAACCCCAAGTTCACTGTTTTTGTCAAAATGGATGTTAAGTGACCACGTGAGCAACACGTGACATGTATTTTTACCAAAATGTCATCATATTTCTACTCTAAATCTTTCTTTATGCAACAACTACTTTTTTTTTTTGTGGTTCTTCTCTAGTGGTATCTCTTTCATTATCTTCTTACTCTACAACTCCCCTATCTCTAGCTATCATTAATCACCAAGGTCAGAAAGCTTATTTATTTATTGGTCGTCGGATCAAGGTTTGATGTTATTGATACATATGATGAGCCTAAGTAGAAGGGACCCAAGGGTACTCTGGGTATTTAGAAAATACGAGTCTTAAGTAGTTCATGTAAGGGTATTTTTGTAAAAACACATGTCATGTGTTGTGAACGTGGTTACTTAACTTATCTTTTGACAGGAATCGTGAACTTAGGGTTATATCTCTAACTTCAATTAAAATAGGGGTATATCGCAAACACAATTAATTTTTTGAGGGTATATCACTAATTATCCCTAATAAGGGTATTTTAGTAAAATAACCTATCACGTGTTGTGCACGTGGTCACTTAACGGTTCTTTTGACAGAAACCGTGATTTTGAGGGTATATCTCTAATTTCAATTAAAATGGGGGTATATCGCAAATGCAATTAATTTTTGAGGGGTATATCACTAATTGTCCCCTTTTTCAACAAAACAAGACGAAAAAGTAACGAATTTGGGCTCTCATACGATCATTTTTCGACTAAAAGAAGAGAGAGTAAAGAGAGAAAGAAGAGAGAGAAAGAGATGTATCCACGCCTCCTATGCTTGGTTCGATCCTTCAAATCTTCCCAAACCCTCCATTACCAACACCCATCTCCACCTCTCTCTTTTCAAACCTTCTGCTCTTCCTCTTCGTCTCTCCAAACCACCACCAAACCTGAATTCCCCAAAACCCTAGCTGGTCTAAGAGAACGCTTGGCCTTGGAATCCCCAACTCTCACCGATTTCACCCGTCTTCGTGAAAACGAAGAATACTCGGTAGAAGTTGGAACAAAGAAGAATCCTCTCCCAAAACCAAAATGGATGAAGGAATCGATTCCTGGTGGATATAAGTATGCTAAGATCAAGAAGAAGCTAAGGGAATTGAAGCTTCATACAGTTTGTGAAGAGGCTAAGTGCCCTAATTTGGGAGAATGTTGGTCTGGTGGAGAGACTGGAACTGCTACCGCAACTATCATGATTCTTGGTGATACTTGCACTCGTGGTTGCAGGTTCGTGATTTTGATTACTAATGAATGCTTAGGATTTGTTTGTTTATTTAGGAGTTAATTGGGTCTTTTGTTTCTTCATTTGAGTATACAGTTTCAATGCGCTCATAAAATTTTGATCCTTTTATGGTAGTTTTGGTAAATTGTGTAAGGTAATTTCTCTTCTTGATTGTTTATATTGACAAATTTAGATATTTTGGGCTTGGCAATTTGAATCATTGTTAAATTAGAGATAGGTGTAATGTGGGTACCAGTCCAAAATCTTTGACTGTTTGTTGGAAATTCAAACAGTTCATTAGGAATTTTTAGGTGATTCTGTTATTTAAGCTGGTGAATGTGACCATGATAAGGGACTTGGGAGTTTTATTTTACTTCTTGTGATTCTAATACGATCAAAAGTAGGTCTAATTCTGTTACCTTGTTTGTTGGGAAAGAGAAATTGGAATACATTTCTGCAATTACAGAAACTGTTTCTTCAATTAGAGAACTTTAACAAATTAGGAAAAAAAAGACTACCAAGGTGTCAAGACTTGTCACCCTTAGCTCATTTCTATATGCATGTGTCTAAATGAGTAAGAACAGTCATTTTTGTGAAGTTCAAGATCGCTGTTACCTTGTGTATTGGGAATAATGATCAATGAGGGAGAGAGGTTGGGAGCGGTATAGTAGTTCTTACATTTTTTTGTTCTTATCTTTCTCTCTTTCAACTTTGCACAATATAATTTTTCTTCCTTTCTCTTTCTTCACTTCTTCAGTATCTCGTGAGCATCTCTTCCAGCAATCTCATGCTTTTCTACTACGTCCACTCCTTTTGCTTTATTTCCCAAATTTTCAAAATGTTTCAGATTTCAGACGTTTTCCGATGTCTTCACGAATTTTTTTTCGCAAAAACTTGATATGCTCAAGTATTTTCTGCAAGTAAATCAATTTATCTATAGGTTCTCTAAGCAAATCAATTTAGTTATCCCTTTTTTAGTTTCAGATCATAAGCACTGTTCTATTGTACCCTAGTTTAGTGAAGCTTGGAGCTCACTTCAAATGCAAATGAGAGGGGTTCTTTTTCTCCTTGCTGGTTTGTAGTCGAACAACAAGTTCGAGTGTGGTGTTTTAAAACCTAGATGTGTATCTAGGGTTCGTTTGGTGGTATCGTGTGTGTGAGGGCTGCTAGGGATTCTTCATTCTTGTGGTTAGTATTTTCTGTNAGGGTTCGTTTGGTGGTATCGTGTGTGTGAGGGCTGCTAGGGATTCTTCATTCTTGTGGTTAGTATTTTCTGTTTGTTTGTGTATTGTGTACAACTCGAGGTTGGTTTTTCTTATTATCCCTGCACAAGCCCGATTTTCTCCGTTTCTTGTTACTGGAACTTCCTTTGTAAGATCTCTGTGTTTTTCTGTTTTTATATCTGTTTAAGTTATAGTATTGCTGATTTTTTTTTTTTGTAATGGGAGATAGTAAGGATTCTTCGGTAGAACATAAATCTGTTTTTTCTATGGGTGATGAAATGGGCAAGTCTATCACCTCTGTTAAACTATATGGTGGGAATTATCTTGGTTGGTGTCATGCTGTAGAAGTTTTTCTTATGGGAAAGGATAGATCTGAACATATACTAGAGGACCCCCCTAGCAAGGATTCTTCTAAGTATCGTGATTGGGCTCGAAATGATGCTATTGTTCTTGGTTGGCTCTGGAATAGTATGGAGCCAGCTGTGGCTCGTAATGTTCAGTTTACGAAGACTGCACGGTTGGTTTGGATTCGTCTTAAGGCATTATTTTCTCAAGAAAGGAATGTCACTCGCATTTATGATATCTTTGATGAAATGTTTAAATGTCGGCAGAGTGGTAAACCTTTAGTTGAATATTATAGTGTGATGAGTGGACTTTGGGAGGAGCTCGACATATATCAGCCGTTGAGTACTTCTGTTGAAGAATTGCAGAAACAACGTGAAGAATTTCGCGTTGCTTTGTTTCTCTCCAATCTTAATTCTGATTACCGAGTGTTTAAAGATCAGATTCTAGCTGGTGAAACTCTTCTGACAGCTGAAAATGCTTTCTCTCGTCTTCAGCGAGCTTCTATAGGTACCACGAACGTTCCTCCTACTTCTCAGGAGACCTCTGCAATGTATTCTCTTGAGGGTGGTCGTGGTAATAATGGAAGAGGCGGTCGTGGTGGCCGTGGTGGCCGCGGTCATGGAAATTGGGGTGGTCGTGGTGATGGTAGAGGTGGTCGTGGTCGTGGATCAAATCGATCTGAATGGAAATGCACCTATTGTGGTGTGTCAGGACACACAGAAGAGTATTGTTGGGATAAGTGGGGGAAGCCGGCTCATGCTAATCAGGTTTCTACGGACGTAGATATATCTTCTTCTGTTGCAGCCCCTATGTCTAGTTCAAATGAAGATATGTCATCTCAAATGAACCAACTTCTCCAACAATTGAAAGCACTCACCACAGGTTCTTCATCCTCTACTGCTACTGTGGCCCATCAAGGTAATGCTGCATGTGTTGTCGGTCCATCTAACCTTTCCTCTTGGGTCATTGACTCTGGAGCTAGCGCTCATATTTCTGGTATACCTTCTCTCTTTACAAACTTTCACTCTAGTATTTCCTCTCTTACTTTAGCTGATGGCTCTACTCGCACTGTTCTTGGAAAGGGTGACCTTCATCCCACCAACACTCTTAGTTTACCATCCAGTTTATATGTTCCCAAATTTCCATTTAATTTATTATCTGTAAGTCAGCTTACTAAATCCCTTCATTGTTCTGTAACCTTTTCTCCTACTGGTTGTGTATTTCAGGATCTCAGGACACAGACGAGGATTGGTTCGGGGCATGAGAGGAATGGCTTATATTTTTTGGATGTTGTAGCTCCTGTTAGTTCTCCAGTTTCCGTTTTGAGTGCATCTGTTTCTCCCCTTCAGTGGCATTGTCGTCTTGGTCATCCGTCTTTAGAAAGATTAAAGTCACTTATTCCGCAGTTGAGTCATGTGTCTAAATTGGAATGTGAACCATGCCAACTTGGCAAACATCATCGGAGTTCCTTTCCTAGTAGTAGTACTAGTAATAGTCGTCATTCCAGTCCTTTTGCTTTATTTCATTCTGATATTTGGGGTCCTTGTCGCACTAAAAGCTTATCTCAGTTTCAATATTTTGTTATCTTTGTGGATGATTGCACTCGTATGACTTGGTTATTTTTAATGAAAAATCGTTCTGAATTACCAACTGTTCTTCATACATTTTACAATGAAATAAAAACCCAGTATGACACATCAATTAAGATTATTCGTTCTGATAATGCCCTAGAATATACACAAGGTTGTATGCAGATTTTTTGTGCAGATCATGGTATTATCCACCAGACTACTTGTCCGCACACTTCTCAACAGAATGGGGTAGCTGAACGCAAACATCGTCATTTGTTAGAAGTGGCTCGAACATTAATGTTGGCTATGAATGATCCGAAATCATATTGGGCAGATGCTGTTCTTACCGCAAATCACCTGATTAACCGGATGCCTTCTCGAGTTCTCGGTAATAAATCACCATTTTCTCTTGTAAATCCCAATGCCTCACCTTTTTCTGTTTCTCCTCGTGTGTTAGGTTGTGTTGCCTTTGTTCATTTACTAGGACCAGGGCAAGATAAACTTTCTCCTCGATCTATTAAGTGTATATTTCTAGGATACTCCCGTACCCAGAAAGGATATCGTTGCTATTCCCCTACGACTCATCGTTGGTATGTGAGTGCTGATGTTACTTTTTTTGAATCTACATCTTATTTTTCCACATCCGGTTCTAATCTTAATGTTGATATCTTTTCTAGTTGTGAAGAGGAGAGGTTTACTCATCTTCCTACTCTTCCAACTCCTTTTGAGTTGCCTACTGTTTCTGAGTCGTGTCCCGTGTCTAGTCCTGACCCAGTTGTGTCCCAGTCTCGTCCTTCTATTGTACAGGTATACGAACGACGGGTTGTTCCTCCACGGCCCCCTCCATCTTCTGTTGTAGCTCCTGGTGATTCTGTGACACAAGCATCCTCTTCTGATGACCTTCCCATCGCCAAACGAAAAGGTACTCGTTCTTGCACCCAGCATCCTTTATCTAGTTATTTGTCCTATCATCGTGTTTCTCCATCCTTGTTTTCTTTTGCTTTGTCAATGTCTTCCATCTCTATTCCTAGTTCTTATACACAGGCATTAGCTTCATCTGGTTGGAAAAGTGCTATGGATGACGAAATGTCAGCTCTTCGTGAGAATCAGACATGGGAACTTACTGACTTACCTCCCGGTAAGCAACCAGTTGGCTGTCGGTGGGTGTATACTGTTAAATATCTCCCTGATGGTACTGTTGAACGTTTAAAAGCTCGACTGGTCGCTAAAGGTTATACTCAAACATATGGTGTGGACTATTCTGAGACCTTTTCCCCCGTTGCTCGGTTGAACTCTGTCCGTATCTTGATTTCAGTTGCTGTCAATAAGGATTGGCCCTTACATCAACTTGATATAAAAAATGCATTTCTTCATGGTGACCTTCAAGAAGAGGTGTATATGACTCAACCACCTGGGTATGAAGTGGTAGGTGGACAGCAGTGTGGAAAGCAATTGGTTTGTCGTTTGAAAAAGGCATTATATGGTTTAAAGCAATCTCCTCGGGCTTGGTTTGATAAATTTAGTACTGTTCTTGAAGACTATGGATTTCGCAGAGCTGTGTCCGATCACACTGTCTTCGTGCGTCATACCGACAGGGGTGTTATCATCCTTATTGTCTATGTGGATGATATTATTATTACTGGTGGAGATTCTCAAGGTATTTCTGACTTGAAGCAACATCTCAGCATGAAATTTCATACCAAAGATTTGGGCCTTCTTCGCTATTTTTTGGGTATTGAGGTTGCTCGCTCCAAGGCAGGTATCTATTTGTCTCAACGAAAGTATGTCTTAGATCTCCTTTCTGAGACTGGTTTTCTTGGCACAAGTCCAGCCCCCACACCGATGGATTCTTCTGTCAAACTGGTTGCAGAACAGGGGGAGCCATTTGAGGATACAGGTCGATACAGGAGGCTAGTTGGAAAGTTGATCTATTTGACAGTGACTCGACCTGATATCACTTATGCTGTTGGAGTTGTCAGTCAGTTTATGCATGCACCACGTAAGCCTCATTTTGAAGCAGTTTGTCGCATTCTAAGGTATCTTAAAGGCTCTCCAGCTAGAGGGTTGTTATATAAACCATCCAAAAATCTAGCGGTTGTGGGTACTGTTGTTGGTTACTCAGATTCAGATTGGGCAGGTGATCGTGTTGATCGACGATCCACATCAGGGTATTGCACCTTTGTTGGAGGAAATCTTGTTACGTGGCGAAGTAAAAAGCAACAGGTAGTAGCAAAGTCAAGTGCTGAAGCTGAATACAGAGCCATGGCTCACACGGTGTGTGAAATGTTGTGGGTCCAATCATTGTTAAGTGAGATGGGGATTCAAGTTCCTGGTCCTATGCAAATGTTGTGTGACAATACAGCGGCCACGTATATTATGAGTAATCCTGTGTTTCACGAACGGACCAAACATATTGAAGTTGATTGCCATTTCATTCGTGAGAAGCTGATACGAAAACAAATTATTTGTCCATATGTGAAGTCTGAAGAACAGCTGGCGGACATTCTTACAAAACCTCTTGCTCGTTCTCCTTTCGATTGGTTATGTGACAAGCTGGGCATGTTTGATTTGTATGCTCCAGCTTGAGGAGGAGTGTTAGAAGATTAAATCGTGTGAACAGTAATTATGAATAGTAATTGTGAATAGTGTTTTGTGTACTACTCATGAATAGTGTACTTTAGTGTACTAAGCATGAATAGTGTACTTTAGTGTACTACTTTAGTGTACTTTAGTTTGTGATAGTACACTTAATAAATATATATAAGGGGTAGAGATGCTACACATTTAGTAACTCTCTACCCCCTCATTCTCTTCATCTTTTCTTCTTCTTCTACCTTTTCTCTTTCAACTGTTAATATTAGATACATCATTAGCTTTTATGTATCTTGATTTGTTTTTCACATTATGCATGATGTACCAGGAATACGAGGCCACACTTTTCTGTGATTCCTATTGGATGAGTTTAGTCAGATGTTATCCAAGATAGAGTGGATCACAGAAGCAGGATTAATGTATCACATAAGGCTTTGTTGATTGATTGATGTGCTTTGTCGCATTTTCTAGTGTCCACCTGTAAGTGTGTGTGAGAATGGCCCATACCTCGGTTTCTTGGTGATGAAATTTATAGATGATTATATTAATAACAATTAGATTTCATAGTAATAAGTATTTAGTTAAAATGTTAAATATCAGTGGAGCTGCAGGATCAAGAAACTACTAAAGGGGGATGCAATTGTTGATGCTAATTGTCACGGATGATCCTTGGTATACTTTTTCAGTCTGGATTTAAAATAAATGTAACTTAGTGTTGTTTCTTCTGGCCTAATTTCCAATGTCTTGGTAACACTGCATCTAGGGAAAAGTATTTCTACCTCTAGGCTTATATTTCTGTTCTGAATTTTTGTATTTTTTAAATGGCCCATCTTCAGATTTTGCAATGTGAAGACATCACGTACTCCTCCTCCACCTGATCCAGATGAGCCCTCGAACGTAGCGGAGGCAATTGCATCATGGGGTCTGGATTATGTGGTGATCACAAGTGTTGATCGAGATGATTTACCTGATCAAGGAAGTGGGCATTTTACAGAGACAGTGCAAAAGTTGAAGATATTAAAACCAGATATACTGATAGAAGCTCTTGGTATGAATTACTCTCAATCTTAAACAAGTTATGTGTATCGAATTATGATGAACAGGTGCCAGACGGTGAAGAGGTTTGCAGTTGTAGTAGAATAAAAGGCTTAATTAACTTAGGCCCAGGCATTTGAATTGGTGTTAGACATTGTTGCATAGAATACCCACCTAAATGGGCGTGCTGTTTATTTCATAACTTGAAATACAACATTTCTGAACAGGGTGGTTGACTTGTCGAGTTATTAGAAAATGCAGTGGCCTTACTATAGAAAGAAAGAGCAAGTGGGCAGTTTAACATCCAGTTGGCATTGACCTTATTTGTAGTCTATAATGTATTATTGGGAGGCCAGATCCTTCCTAACCCCAAGTCGACATGGCTGGGGTATGTGCTGCCTATAGCCTAGTTGTACCCAATATTATATATTAAGTTTCTTAAACCAAAGTGCTGAACATAAAAAGAAAATGATGGAAATATTATGATATTACAAAAGTATTCTAATGGTAATTTTGAAGCTGTGTCTCAGTCCCCTAAATTTTGGGGATCAAGCAAGTCTGACATGTGGATTCATCATATACACGCCTGAAACTCGTACTGTAAACCTTTTAAAATTTAATCTATTAAACATTGTAGATTATGCGAAGTGTACTTGTTGATAATGGATCTAGCACATATGCCAATAATTGGCTTGATATAGTGATCATTACTTTTTATTTATAGCATCCTTTTTGTAGATTTGGAAAACTTTGGCAAATGGTTCGTGGCCCTTGGGAAAGGTCTTTTTTTGAGCTTGTAGGGGAACTGGGCAGATTGGGTCTTTTATCTTGGGGCATGAGCTCTCAAAGTTGTTATATGCTAAATAATGAGTCTCAAATCCTCCACAAGTGTAGCTTATGCTCCAGTACAAGATGGTTAGGTTTGAAGTGGGTTAGCCATCCCATTTTTTACTTGTTCTGACAAAAATCGCTTATTGTCTAGGAACTGCATCTTGGTTTCCTTATTTTAGAGGATATTTAATCCAGTTTCTGTTCAATGTTGATATATGTACATTGGTGATTGAATATGAATATGAATTCCTACAAATTGAATTACTCATTTTGTTTCTTAAAAATTTATTGAAGTGCACCATTTTACTTTTCTTTGACCTTGTTTGCATGGTAATTCTGTAGTTCCTGATTTCCGTGGAGACTCCAGCTGTGTAGAGATGGTCGCAAAATCTGGATTAGATGTTTTTGCCCATAATATCGAAACAGTTGAAGAGCTTCAGAGTGCAGTACGGGACCACCGTGCTAATTTCAAGCAGTCTATGGAAGTTCTAAAGATGGCTAAAGATTATGCACCTGCTGGTACACTTACTAAGACATCAATTATGCTGGGTTGTGGGGAGACACCTGATCAAGTGGTGAGAACAATGGAGAAGGTGAGGGCTGCAGGGGTTGACGTCATGACATTTGGTCAGTATATGAGACCATCGAAGCGCCACATGCCAGTATCTGAATACATAACTCCTGAAGCATTTGAGAAGTATCGAGCTCTTGGCATGGACATGGTATGATAATGCTTTCAGTTTCATAAATTCTGATCTGTGCTTTATTTTCTGCGAACTGTGCTTAACTTGGACTATTTTACTTGGTCCAATTCTGTATCAAGTAAAATTCCTCATTGGTCCAATTCTTCTTATATACAGAACTAGGTAGGAGAAAATAATTCTTGTTTGTATCTTGAGTTCTATCACCACTTTATGTGCCCAAATAATAGTAGCTCCCCTGTTTAAAGAAAACCCTGAAGTATTCAGATAAGTGGCTACAAGTTATAATGAATAGGGTATGAATGCATTGGAGTGGCTGGACCAACAATAACAATCTTTTACATTAGAACACTCTGAGTAACTCCCTTGTTTGCTCGGCGTCAATGTTTTATCAATAGTTAGTCACACGTCGTAGTGTGGCTTTAATTGACTCACTTATCGCACTTATATTAAACTATCATCTGATGCATACACATTGTAGTGGGACTTTTGCGCAGGTAATACATGGTATCATCAGATTGCCTAGTGCCTTACTTTTGTCTGTAAATACTGCATATTTGATTCAACACTTCGAGTAACTCCCTATGTTCTATTATTTCTTTCCAATTGGTAACCTACACTCTTTAAGATTCAATATGTTATTTTTTGTTTATTTGTTGTTATTTAATCTATAATTTTGTTGCGGGCAGGGTTTTCGTTATGTGGCATCTGGTCCCATGGTCAGATCTTCATACAAGGCAGGCGAGTTCTACATCAAGTCCATGATCGATGCAGATCGAGCCAAATCTTCTTCAGCACTTCCTGTTTCATAAGGAAAAAGAGAGATTCTTAATTCCCTTAACATGCCATGATATCTAATTTATGGCTCTCTCTCTCTCTCTCTCTCTCTCTCTCTGTTCCAGTTGTACATTCAATTCAATGTAATTTTTATCTTGTCTCTCATTTATTGAGAAAAAGCCAATGAGTCGCATTCTTGCATTCAGATACATTACATTAGATCTTCCACCACTCTGATCTCCTTTACTTCTCTGTGCACAAAATGTGTTTTCTTATTGGTGCATCAAAATAATAAAATGCTATTGCTATGTGTGCAAACATGTGTTAAGCTAGTAATAAATAGTTAGATCTATCATCAAAAGAAAGAAACTTCACTTTATTTATGTCCTTTCTCTTCTTTACCACTCACATGCGCATGTAATCTCTCATGTTTTTTGGATTTTATGTGTTCTAGCCTTTGATTTAATTAACATCTTTCTTAGTGGGCAGTACTTAGTACTGTACATTCTACTCCTGTTCACTGGTATATGGGGGCCCACATAGTATATACCGTCAATTGTTCATCAGTCACAAAAACTTAAGACTGTACCACAAATCCAAAGTTGCAAGTTAAAGCATTTTTCCTGGCAATGCATTTTACCATTCAACTATCACTGAACATTTAAAAGTTTCAGAATGATTTTTTACTCTTATTCTCTTGGTGATTATTATTTTTTGCACGTTTCAACAGTACAACTTGTCATGTTTCATAATCAGGTATGAAGTAGCTCTATTATAGCATGTAAGAACCTAACCCCATGCTTGATTGAATAAACTCAGAGGGTCTCATTTCAGGTCACACTGAAGGTACATACATGGTCCTAGTGTTTATAGCTTTGGAACTGGTACATGTATAGCTTGATGTAAATGGGGTGGAAAGTGGGACCCACAACAGTCTAAATAAGTCAGATTATGACTTATGATTGAAAATGTTTTCATCTTGACATAGTTTTTTTTCTCTTATTTATATCAACTTTGACTGGCCAAACCAGTACTAACTACTGTTGGTATGTATTATTATGTAGGGTAATGCTACGTAAACACTCGATCGGATGTTTTTATTTTAAACACCAGCCTGTGGGGTCTACATAGATATACTTCAAGAGCTAAAATTTTGTGAGGTTGTTGTCCTCACCATGGGTAACATCCTCACAAAAAATCAGCTCATTCTAAAATTTCTAACCCAATCAAAATCCAAACTTTTCTCCCCATCGTTCATTTCTCACCGTTAATTTTTAACTAGTTTGAGATTAACTTTTGATAGGGTTAGAAATTTTAAAATGGACTGATTTTTTGTGAGGATGTTGCACATGGTGAGTAGAACAACCTCATAAAATTTCAGCTCTTGAAGTGTATCTATGTGGATCCTACATGCCGGTGTTTAAAATAAAAACACCCGATCGAGTGTTTATGTAGCATTACTCATGTATTGTGTATGGGGGTGGTTAGGTTGGTTTATGTAGTTGGTCTTATTTATATCCCCCAGATATGGGCCCCATCACATGTATTGCCAGGTTATATGTGGGAATGCATCACGTTATGAATATCATAAAATATTGAAAGTTCCCCCTCCTCTAATAAGAGCCTAAAAATCTAAGAAATTCAAAGGGANTTTCCTGGCAATGCATTTTACCATTCAACTATCACTGAACATTTAAAAGTTTCAGAATGATTTTTTACTCTTATTCTCTTGGTGATTATTATTTTTTGCACGTTTCAACAGTACAACTTGTCATGTTTCATAATCAGGTATGAAGTAGCTCTATTATAGCATGTAAGAACCTAACCCCATGCTTGATTGAATAAACTCAGAGGGTCTCATTTCAGGTCACACTGAAGGTACATACATGGTCCTAGTGTTTATAGCTTTGGAACTGGTACATGTATAGCTTGATGTAAATGGGGTGGAAAGTGGGACCCACAACAGTCTAAATAAGTCAGATTATGACTTATGATTGAAAATGTTTTCATCTTGACATAGTTTTTTTTCTCTTATTTATATCAACTTTGACTGGCCAAACCAGTACTAACTACTGTTGGTATGTATTATTATGTAGGGTAATGCTACGTAAACACTCGATCGGATGTTTTTATTTTAAACACCAGCCTGTGGGGTCTACATAGATATACTTCAAGAGCTAAAATTTTGTGAGGTTGTTGTCCTCACCATGGGTAACATCCTCACAAAAAATCAGCTCATTCTAAAATTTCTAACCCAATCAAAATCCAAACTTTTCTCCCCATCGTTCATTTCTCACCGTTAATTTTTAACTAGTTTGAGATTAACTTTTGATAGGGTTAGAAATTTTAAAATGGACTGATTTTTTGTGAGGATGTTGCACATGGTGAGTAGAACAACCTCATAAAATTTCAGCTCTTGAAGTGTATCTATGTGGATCCTACATGCCGGTGTTTAAAATAAAAACACCCGATCGAGTGTTTATGTAGCATTACTCATGTATTGTGTATGGGGGTGGTTAGGTTGGTTTATGTAGTTGGTCTTATTTATATCCCCCAGATATGGGCCCCATCACATGTATTGCCAGGTTATATGTGGGAATGCATCACGTTATGAATATCATAAAATATTGAAAGTTCCCCCTCCTCTAATAAGAGCCTAAAAATCTAAGAAATTCAAAGGGACAGTAGTTGGTCCCACATGGAACCATTTGTGTAAGTCCAAAAACATCCTCTCTCTCTCTCTCTCTCTCTCTCTCTCTCTCTCTCTCTCTCTCTCTCTACATAGGATTCTCTCTCTGATGATACAGTCTTTGCAAAAGATAAATGTAGAGATCAAAGACCCACCCACCCCAGATCTTAGTAACTCCAACCAATACAATGAAAATGACATCCCTTGCGATGGGGTTGATCTGATTGTGAATTTTAACTGAGGTCCATCAAGTGGTTCAAAGTTACAAACCTAACTGCATCAGCTTACTGTATGTTCTGTAAGGAAACTTAAATTGTTTGTTAGGTTAAATTGTGACCAATTAACCCAACCAACAACACTAACTGTACACATCTTATTCTCACATAATAAATAACAGAAAGGAGAGACTTTCCAGCCAATGTGTATAGCATATGAGTTTTCCAGCACTATAACTGAACTAGTACCTTACTTATCATAAAATCATGACTAAACTATCCAGTATTGACCGCTTATTCCCCATCCAGAGTTTCACTTCACTAAAGCCATGATTGGTACACCGTGAATATTCGTAAATGCGAAAATTCACGGTTCTTGTAAGTGCTAATTAAAATTCTATAAATTAGAAAAAATTTAATAAAATTTTTTAGATTGTTTATCTTGTAAGCTCATTACAAATTCCACCAAATATTTGCTATTAGATGCCTTCATCAATCACCTACAAACACAAGATGAACCATGAATTTTTACATTTACAAATATTCACGGTGTACCAAGCATGGCCTAACTATTTGTTATTTAGCAAAAGTTTTTAGTGATATTTCTTATGAGTGTTTCGGGTTTAAGTAATGCAGATGAAAAACAGATTGATAGGAGACGAGTTTTGCTAGAATAACACAAGAATTTGACACAAGAATATTACATTTGCTTTTTAAAAATGGTATGAGCGGCTGAAATAGAATTAATGTTTTTTCAACAACTGTTATGATTGGTTTCCAAGCAATAAAATAAACAAATGTAATTTTTGGTGTCAAAATCTAGTGTCCCTGTAGTAATGCCCAGTACCAAGGGATGACTAAAATGTTCATACGTCATTAACGTGGAAAAATGCTCCAAACCATGGACATTTGACTTTAATCCAAAAATAAATTATATTTGTTCTTACTAAAAGTTTGCAAAGATTATTTGCTAAATGCAAAATAATAAAATCATCCCTGAAAATTGCAAGGGTGGAACACCTCAATTTAGGACTTGGAGGGGAAACCCGACCAGATCTTTTATTATATTTTGTAACATAAAAATTGTACATAAGTTAGACTAAAAAAAGACCACAGACATTTCTACACAACTAATTATCATATTCACATAATTTTTAGTTGTGAAACAATAGTAGGGCAAGTGCCATGGTAAATCCTTATTTAGGTTGTTTGGAATAGGGGTTTTAGGATTTGAGGGAAGGCAAGTGTCACGAAAAAATAGGTAGGAACGGCACAGATTGTGTCGTATAGCACAATACTTGCCTTTCGTCTTATTCTAGAGCTTTTGTTTTTTTGTAGTTAATTGATTCAGGAAATAAAGATCTATTTTTCAACTAATTATAGATCTGACACTATTTCAATATAGAAAAATACGGGAGGAGGCAGAAAGTAGTATGGCACAATTTGTGTGGTATCCATAGTACTTGTCCAAACCTCAAAAATACTTTTTTTACTAGTTTGAAGTGTCCATAACACTTACCCTTACAAATTTGAGCAGGGCCGTCTCTGAGATTTGGAGGCCCGAGACGAACACGTAGAGGTGAGCCCCCTATAAATTAATAGAAAAATATTTTAAAAGACCGCTTCGAGCATACGAAAGCCGTCATCACGTACAAAAGAAGAGAACCCACTAACATTCATATAGATATTATATAAGGGCTGATTTCTTGTGATGATGTCATCCTCATCATGAAAATCATCTTCAAATAAAATTAGCATATTCTAAAACTTCTAATCCCATCTAAAATTGATTTAAAGTTGATTGATTATCAACAGTAAATAGTATTGATTTTGGATCAATCCAATCAATTTTTTGTGGGGTTAGAAGCTTTAGAATTGATTAATTTTTCTAAGGATGATCTATATGGTGAGAACATTATCCACCAAAAATCAACATTTATATCGTATCCAGATAGACACCACAAGTGATGTGTCGCTCTTTAAGGGTGTCGTATGGGAGAGAAGTGACGAAGATGACACTAAATGGGAAGAATGGTCCAATATTAATGTTGAATGTTGTAAAAAAAATTTCATTTGGGGGCCAATTTTGGGAGTCAGCAATTAATCTATTGAAAAATATTCTATCATATAATATATAAATAAGATGGATTTTTTTCTTGAGAGAACATAAGATAGATTTTGTTAAAGGTTAAATATGTTATTTTCTAGTGAGATCCTATCTACAAAAAATCGGTTAACTTGAAGACTTCTAACACCACAAAGTCTTAATCGAGTATTTAATAGTATGAATGAATGACTCACATTTAAAGTTATTTTTTTTAGAGGGTTAGGGATCTCTAATTGAACTAATTTTTTGATGAAAACATTATATTCACAAAAAAATTATATGATTTTGAAACTATTAACATGCCAAAAAACTCATACAGATTTAACCTTCTTGTGTGGCTTAAAGGCACATGTTAATAGGACCTAATTTGGAGGCCCTTCAAATGTGGGGGCCTAAGGCGGCCACCTTGATCGCCTTGGCCCAAAGCTCGCCCTGAATTTGAGTTGTAAAGATTTAGTATTAGTAAAAAGTTGTGAAGAAATATAAATGTCCTCCCCATTTCAAGGTAATGGCAATTCCGTAATATACGAGCCAAATAAAATTCTCTCTATCGTGCTCTGTTTTTAATATAGTGTAACTGTGTAACTGTGTACCAGATCTCCGTCTCTCCCACCCTAATAAATACAGTGATTGACTAAAAAAATCTTCAAATCAGCTGCCGAGCTCGTCCTTTCGTTGGCTCTTCACTCACAGAGACAGAGTAGTCACAGATATCAGATTAAAATCTTTACTCCAACCTCCCCTCTACTCTACTGAAATCATCATCATCATGAAGCCTCCTCAAATCCCTCACGCCATCATCACCATTTAAAGTCGAGTCTCTGAATATCTACCCTACCATCAACACCACCAATACTCCCACAGAAGAATCCACCCAAATGGGTTGTTGTTTCAGCAAAAACGACGATTCTAACCGGAACCCACCTCCTTCTTTTCCTCCTCCGGTGCTGGATTCTGACATTTCCCGTCTCAAACCCCCTCTTCCACCTCAACTCGAAGAAGAAACTGTAAAAGAAGTCCTCTCTGAAACCCCATCCCAGAAACCACCCTCTTTTCTGAAGATAGAAGAACAGAAAACGAATCCCATTTTGCCTTCATTTTCCAAAATAGAAGTTGAAGAAGAAGAAGAAGAGAAGAAGATCGAAAAGGAAGCTCCTTTTTTTGTAAACCAGCAGGAAGTCTCTGAAGTCTCAGAGATCTGTAGTTTGAGCGAAAGCTATTCTACAACTACGCTTACAGAGAAGAGAGAAGATGAAGAAGGTGAAGTGCGTCAGAGAGTTGATAGATCTCCGGCTAAGGTGCCCAGAAAACGGTCTAATACCGGTGAGTTTGGTTTAGGAACTGACAGACGACGGAGATCCCCAGCTCGAAGATCAGAACCCTCGCCTGGCCGGAGAAATGACAATGCCATGAAGTTTGGTTCCAACACTGAAGTGGGTCACACTGGGAGACGACGGATCTCTGCGGGTAATAACAGATCATGGCGAGATCCAGGGGAGAGTTCGGGTCGGAGATCGAGGTCTCCATCGACGCGTACTGAAACGAGTCAAGGTAAAACGGGTTTGGGTCTGGGTAGAAGCCCGTCTTCGAGGAAGACCGGACGGTCTCCTGCTCGTATTCCGGCGATTTCGCCAGAGAATGGCTTGAAGTTAGAGGAATTCAAGGAGGGAAATGGGTTGACTAATGAGTCCCTCGAAAACCCTCTAGTCTCCTTGGAGTGCTTCATTTTTCTCTAGTCCCGGAAATAATGGTGGGTGAAGAGATTTTCGCCGGGAAATGTGGGTCAGATCGTCGAAATTCAACAACATGAAACATGGCTTGAGGAAGTTAACCGGAATTACTTTTTACCGGTGAAACGTAGCCGTAAATGTAGCCGTTATTTCCTTAGCCGGTTTGTAGCCGTTATTTTGTTCTTTGTTTTTGTCCTTTTTGTAAATAATCAAATAGGGAAGGACAGAACAGTGAAAACTAGATAGTGGATGGGTTTTTTACTTTTTATGGTTTTGGATAGTAATAAAGTTAGTTGAAGGGGCGCAAAGTTAGGGTTTGTGGCTTGTGGAGATGGTAATATATTTCTCGTGATCCGAGATTTTTCGGTTACTTTTTGATCCATGTGTGTTCACAGTCTCACGCTTTCACAGTAAAAGACCTAATTAGGTTTTAAGTTTCAACAAGTTTTTATCATTTTTGTGGGGGAAATTATGTAATTAAGGAGAAAGTTTTAACATTATCTTTTGTCTTTGTTTTGTTGTCTGAAATCTAATCACTCTCATTGAATTCATCATCTGTTTTTTTTAAAATTGACTTTTGGTCGCTGCTTCATTCTCATATTTATAACCTAAGGTCCCATCCTACACACCATTAAATCTTGACCCATTTTGGTATTTTAATTTGGCCACTTACTGTATCAGGTTCAAGCAACAACCAATGTGTAGTTATGTGAATCTTTGATGGATAAGGTGTATAGTTTTAAAATTTTAAGGACTTTTGAAGTTTTAATTGGATGGAAATTTGTTCTAATTTTACTGGAGTGTTAATGCTCTCATAATGCATGTAACCCATAGATATAAATATTAAAAACTAATGATAAAAATGGGTGGAGAGGAAAAGAGTATTTTGGGGTAACTGAGTTTGGAATCAGGAAAATATTGTTTCCTCGGGATCACACCAATTTTTGACAAAAAAAAGATATATTTTGAACTCTCTTTCTAATCAGTTGACAATTGTAAATACGTGATGGATTTACAACGCCAAAAAATTGAAATCAAGGGTTGGGTTTTTATGTCAAAATGATAAGATCCTACATCGATCAAGTATGGAATTAGTTGTGAGTTTATGAGCTCTTGGACACCTTCTATTACAAGTCGATTTTCAAGAGTAAGTTCTACTTAAGGGTTCTAACATTTGGTATTATAGACACACCACCATGTCCTAGGGCCACCACGTAAAGGAGCGACCTATTGCATTGAACAATCGTAGGTGAGTGAAAGCCACCATAGGGAGGCTACCATCAGGTTAGTGTCGATAGAATGAGCCGTCATGGGCATTGGCTTCGGAAGCATGGCAGAATGATAAGAGGGCACCCTTCCCTTGCAAGCCGATTTTCAAAAGTGAGTTTTACCCAAGAATTCGTAACACAAAACCTAAAGTCCTAGTATCCCAATCCAAATTTAGTTATAAAACTAATGACTATTTTTTTAGATTCAGAGTTTAGTAACTATAATTGTAGTATAGGAGTAACACTCTCGTTCCAAACCATGCTTTAACACTTCTGTTCTGAAGGCATTCTGGAACCAAGACATTTCTTAATTGGTTGCGGCACTAGCGCTCCCAATCTTATTCTTGTTCCAGCTCCTGCTGTATGCTCTCGTACTTATATTTAGAGTATACCAATTGACTAAATGTAACTGATTTTTTTGTATTCCTTGTTTTGTGGGAAGTGTTTGGACTCAATTCGTAGTTCTTGAATTCATATACAGTTTTTGGATTGTCTGTGGGAAAATGCAACCTAACTTTTTGGATTGTTGTGAATCACAAACCAAACAGCTAGCAACTTAAGCTATACAGTCCCAGTAGTCTTCTGTACTTTTGTCACTTCTAATTTCATTTCTCAGACGATTATGAACTTTTTAAGGTGATCCAAATTCCATCTAATTGTGTTGTCATTCAGAGATTTCTCATATCTAATTCTTAATATATCTTTTGTAATGATAATAATAAACTTTCTTGCTTTTATTAGTCCATAGCATACATGAGGACAGAGAGATTACGATCGACCATCTAAAAAAGATGAAATGTCAATTTTGTGCCGTAAAATCAGGGAATTATGATTGGTTGAGTCTCAAAGTTGAACCCTGAATTATAAAACTCAAAAGGGTCCCTGCTTTCACAATTTCACACACACTTAAACAGTCCATGCATGATCCCTTTTATGTCGGCTGTAAAAACAAAAGTTGGTGAATCATCCACTACTACTGATTTGCTTTCTTCTTTAACATATTTTAATCCCTCACTTTTTTGATTAGCTAGTCAGTAAATTTAAAGTAGAGCGAGAGAGAGAGAAATCTAGAGAGAGAGAGAGAGACAGAATACAACCATACAAGGTCAGACTTGAATTTAAGAGACGTTGTGCTGAAAAGTGACTCTGTGTGGTCCTCACAAGAAGAACTTGAAGAGTAGTTTTTTTNAGACAGAATACAACCATACAAGGTCAGACTTGAATTTAAGAGACGTTGTGCTGAAAAGTGACTCTGTGTGGTCCTCACAAGAAGAACTTGAAGAGAGTAGTTTTTTTTTTTTTTTTTAATTTTTTTGAGTTATCTTCAAATAAATACTTGAAAGTGATTGAGATCTGAAAAGAAGCAATTGTAAAGTTAGGGTTTAAAATTCAAACAAAAAAGAATGTTTTTTTGCTTACTGAAACTTACATTAAAAAAATTTTCTTTCATCCAGGGAGTATGGGATCCCGATTTTATACATACCTGTAAAAAGTGTTTTGTTTTTATTCTGATTTTGAAAATTTCTCAAAGTTTATTTGAAATCTGTCCACAAAGTTTTAGAATATTTACTTGTGGATTACATAATATTTGAATAATTTTCTAGAGATGAAAAAACTAACTAGTCAATATATTATGTTATCGGAAATGCTAGAGCTACAGAAGGCTAATCCAACAGTCAATATGTTTCACATACCCTCATAATTCGCACCCCATCCTAAAATGATATGAATCTCACCGTAAATTATGGCTTATGTACCAATTCTGTAGTAAATTCTGTAACCCTAGTATTGCCGTTAATTTTATCTCCTACTTTTACATGACTATGAATTGTGAATTGCTAATGTGCTCCTATTTGTGGATTTCTAGCCCTGATGGAAAATTGCTTAGATTTTTACTACTATAATGAGGGGCTCAAAATATGAGCTGATGTGAGTCGATTTGCAAGCACAAACAGACAAATAGGACTTAGTATTTATAATCTAGCTTTCTACATGTTTTACCGACTTTATTCTTGCATTTTGCTTAACTTCCAGATGAAGCTCACATGAAAACATTATGGACTTCATAGGTTCGTATAAATTGGGTGCAAGAACAAGTGTAGTGTTAGCAAGGAAAAAGTTTGGAGTTACCAAATAATACATGTGTTTCTTTGGCATAAACTCTAACATAAGAAACAAACCAGGCGTAGGGAACATGTCTAATATAAGGAACATAAATTCGGCTCACATTATAAACACATAACCCAATGTATAGAAAAAAATAACGGATATTTCTACATAAATTATCCTAAAAGTTAAATAAAAAAATTTTTTATAAAAAAATGCTCGTTCATTTAACGGAACACATATGACTAGTGTTTTTTTGTTTATGGGACCTATGTGTTCACCATGGATTATGCCACAATAATAAGGGATATGGGCCCAGACACTGCCAATGATACATATAGGTTGTTCCAGGGACCAGAGGTAGATTCGTGGAAAGTTTCCTTTTGAAATATATAGAGATATCTTCTAGTAGCCATTTGAAATTTTGAACAACATGCTAGTGGGCTTTACGAAGAGCCTCTTGAATGTGCTTAAGCCCATTAAAATGAAGGACGAATCGTTAGCCCAATTTAGATAGGAGTAGAAATGGGCCGGGCTGCATTGGGCGGCCAGTCTTCGAGTAGCTTCCTGTTCCTTAGCCTAGGATCAAAGGATTTTATATATACGAGCCCTCCTTCGCGCGGGTGAGTTGGCTGTCCAAACTCGTTACGCACGTGATTTCTAAATGCGCTACGCGCGCGATTTCCAAACGCGCTACGCGCGTTCATTAAACTTGCTTTGTGCACGATAAATATTAAAAAAATAAGATGCAGATGGGCCCACTGATGGCAGTGTATATGCTGCTGTTGATCTAGATGATGAGTAGATCATCGTTACTAAAAATCAGCCCTTGGATCAACTGAATGCCACTCTATTCGCAAGTGTAAACGAAGTGTAAATAAATAAATTTTGTTAAGGGACATAGTTGGTATTTTAAAAAAAAAATTTTAAAAAAAAGAAATGGACGGACGGACCCACTGTGTGACAGCTCTAGGCTGTCACGCTGCGGCCCCGTCTTTCTCTCTCCTCCACTTCTCTCTTTCTCTCTCATACACTTTTTGGGTGGCGCCCCTTAGCCAACTTAAATGGCTTAGGAGGCAGCCCCATTAAGTATAGTAAAGATATATATAATATTCATTTCACGGAAAAACAAAAAAAAATAAAAAGATTGTAAAAAGGTTATATTAGATTGAACGTGTTTGATTTTTAATCTTTAATAAAATTTGAAGACCCAATACCCCTACCAAATATAATTAGCTGAGGATTGTTCCTCTATTAATGAAGTTTGTTCGACGGCTAGGTGGCAGTGGTGGTGGTAGGTGTAGTTGTTTTTGGAGAGTGGAGTCCAGTCCGAAAAACACACAATCAGAAGGGTTCACATTGGCAAAATTTTGGAACAAAAACTGATACTCCATTATTGTTAGATTGAAAAACTGATGCATTTCTTTTTCATGATTCAAGAAATCTTCACGCTATCTATAGATTCCAGACTAGATTCACAGATAATCTTTAAGAAAAGTACAACAACTTACTTTCTCATCTACAAACATACTATAACTCTATTTCTTAACACAAATTATATTCCCTCAAATTTATGATTTTTGATTTTTTTTTTTTTTTTACAAGCGATCGACAAAGGTTGATCAAGAAATTCAACCTATTCGAAAGAACCTGAGAGGAACATCTTGAGTCTTCTAATGGAGTAGTTCAATAATGATCTTCAAAGAGCTGATATGGACTGTGAAAAAAACCTATACACATCAAATCCAGCTTCCTCTGTAAAAGCTCCACAGAAGAAAATAGGGTCACTGTTCATGAATATGGGTTTGAATTAATTAAACAGCAGGTAGTGTACTTTGATGATATATATTATCTTCTTTTTCACGTAGGTTCGAGCTGGAACTGGCAGAAGGATTTTGTTGATGGTGAGGCCACAATATGCGTTCAGGAGGGCACGGAGCAGGCGCTGGATGGGCGATGAAGGTTGGGATCTCTTCTCCGGGCATCAATACTGACACGCCTCTGGAGTAGATGGACATCTGCTTAAACACAGATAAACAAATGAATATCAGAAACTGCTGAAACCCAAGATAGAACTTTTGTGAAGTACGCGGGTAATTTTCAAACTTCTCTGAAAAACCTTGAAGGCATCAATACATAGACTACATTATCTCACCACATTAGCTGACTACATGAAGTGACAAACACATCAAGATCCAAGATTTAGGTGATTAGATAAATCAAGATTTCTAAACCATAAATACCCATCATGAAAATGGATAAACCCACCTAAAGAAACAAGGGAACATAAATGATCTAAACTGAATGAAGAAAAAAGGGAAAAAGAGACAATATTGTTGGAGTTCCATAATAAAAAATGTCATTGCATTAAGATCATTAGATCTGTCTAACTGTCCTACCAACTTATACTGTAAATGCTCTACTATTAAGACACTTGACAGCCAAAAAAACTGCCCCATTCAGTGTCAGTGTGTCACTAACCACCAATCAATCACAATAATTAAGGTAGTTGAAGAACAAAAAATTTAACAGACAAGAAGATTGCATTGTTATGGCTCATCCCCACAAGTCCACAACTTAGGTTTCTATACTACTATATAGAAACAGAAGCAACTTAATTTCTTAACATTTAACTTAAGACTCCCTCTTTTTACAACCATTTCTATCCCATCTTTCAAACAAAATTACCTAAACATGACTATGTATATATAAATATTTGAAATTTGTTAATGTCAACTTTTAACTCATGCTATACCCCAAGCTGTAGCTTAGGGGGAGATTTGTGGGTTGGATTGTAGACAGTGGACTCCTCTAAATGCGTGGGTGAGTCGTTGGATTTAGGTGTTCCACGCCTACAATTCACAAGATCGAAAAAAATATAACTATTAATCCAACGACTCCCCGCGTCCCACACACACACTCATTTAGGTGATCCCACGGTCTACAAAATCCTGTAGTACTTAAAACTTTAAAAGTTTTTTTTGTCATAAAAACGATTAAGATTATCTTACAATAATGGACATCAAGTTACAGATTGAATAATTTTTTCAATTAAAACATGCCAAAAGAGGGAAAGTGAATCATACATTTTTTTCAATAATGGACATCAAGTTACAGATTGAATAATTTTTTCAATTAAAACATGCCAAAAGAGGGAAAGTGAATCATACATTTTTTTCAATAATGGACATCAAGTTACAGATTGAGTAAGAAGAAAGAAAACAATTAAACAAACAAAAAAAATTAACAAAACACTATCATAAAGTGTTTTCTAATAATAATTCTCTAATTCACTTACAAATCTACTTAATTAAGGATTAGACTTTGACTTTTGCTTTGAAATAATGTTGGTTTAAGGACATAATTAAGATGGTGGAAAGACTTATATTTAAACAATCAAATTTTATTGAGTGCAAATAGTACCTATGTCTGTGGATTGACAAAATCCTTCCCTTAAAATATGGGTATTGCTAAATATATTATGATGACTACTACACACAACTTCAACATTTTTTCATGATAATTCTTAAGATGGAAGACATAAGTATATGACCCCACTTCACGTGTTGCCACATGGCACTCGAGTGTACGGACACGTGGCACTCTGTTTCAGAACTATATTGATATAATATAGCCCATCAAAATCATACATACCCAAACCCTAACTGACTACTAATTCATGCCTGAATAAAGATTAAATGGGGTCCATTTGATCATAATTCAGGGGAGAACAGAACCTGATTAGTTTCCTACAACACCCATCCCTTGATTCTGATGATCTAATACATCTAGACCGTCTAATCATAGGCTACATGCTTACATCTCATATAAGAAGGGTCCACATTTTTTAGCTTAAAGACAATTAAAAAATAATGCCAGCTGTAATTATCTGATTGGGTGATCATCATCAACAACAACAAAATTGGACAAAAGCAAAGAAGAAAAAGCAGTAGAAAGAGCGAGACTTTCGGTTAATTACACAACAAAAGGAATTGATTCCTATGAAGAAGATGACAAAAATAACCCTTCTTTGGCTGAAAATAACAGAAAAGACGTACACAGATAAAATCTGAAAAAAAAAATTTATTATACAAGAAAATCCTGAAAATAACAGGTTTGTGCAGAGCCAGGAAAACTACAAATACAACTCATATAAAAAGCCCAAAACGCCTGAATATAATGACAAATTTACCTACCGAGTTGCAGACTAATTACAGTCTCTGCCAAGTAAATAATAAAAGATGTTTATTACAAAAATGAAAATAAAAAATTAAGTTCATAAATGGCATTTCATTAAAAAAAACATGAATAATTTCTACTGACACTACTCATTTGAATGTAAGACGTCACAGAGAAATACAAATTAAAAAAACAACACAAATAGTAGAGCAGAATATTTGGATTAATAGAGAAAAATTGAGATTATAAACACAAAAACAGAACAAAATTGTTTTGGATTTAGAGAGAGAAAGAAAGAGGAAAAACAATTGTGTGTTGTTAAATGATCTAAAATTTTAGAGAGAGAAAGAGAGATTTACTTTGGGAGATGGGTAATCAAGCTTGCCGTTGAAACCCAAGTGAGCTTCAAGATCTCTGAGATTTCTTCCACCGGAAGAAGAAACAGGGGATGATCTGGGTCTGAGAAACCGTTCAAAGATGGCCATAATGAGAAACATTGAAATAAGAATAGCAGTAGCGACGAACCCAAAAGAAACAGCATTTACAGAGTTATCAAAATGTCTCCAATGTTCTTCTCTCTGAACAAATAATGGAGGAGCTCCTGATGGTGCTGCTGCTGCCATTAAACCCCAGTTATCATCAATATCTCTTCCCATTTCTACCACTACTACTCCACTAATCAGAAAAAATTACCCTAAATTATTCCCTTTCATCAATAAAATCGAACCCAAAAAAATACCCACAAAATCCCACGAACAGAGAAAGGTAATACAGACAAGCCCTTGTTCATGAGATTTTCAGTTGTGGGTTCGTTGATGATAGTTGCTTTGGCTGAAGTTGAACCAACAGAGAAGAGAAAGTGAGTAGATATGATGAAATTTTCCAAAGCTTTTTCACGCCATTATCGAGGTACTAAAAGCACCCTCTCTTCACAGGAAGAGTGAAAAAGGCCAACAGAGAGAGAGAGTGAGTGTTTTAGAGAGAGAAAGAGGAGAGAGAGCATGTGCGTTCCTTAAGATACGAAGGAGAGGTTGGAAACAGAGCCTTTAGCTTTAGGTACCTAGCTCCGTTGTTTGTTAATTATATACGTAATGTTAATGGGCTTGAAATTGAAATGGACTTCATAGGTCTAGCCCGAGTAAAGTTGGATTTGGGCCTGTTTGGAATTTGTTTAGCTTAATTTGCTAATCCACTAGTACGTTAAGCAAAAAATATGAACTTTATTTTCTTTCTATTCTATATTTATTTATACTATATATAAACAAAACTCTCCTTGTCCATCTGCAGCGGATGTCTAGGCCTAAAATGTTTTATTTAAACAAACTTCATGTTATATTTTATCATAAAACTTAATTATTTAAGAAAAAATAGTAGCAACGATTTTTATTCGCTCTCCTAAACGAAGTATAATTCTTTGTAAATTTATTTTTAACAAAATTTTCATTTTTGACGCCACTGATGAAGAAGTAAAAGAAGAAAAATTGCATGAACCCTTAAAAATCATATTTCTTCGTCTAGATCTTCTCACAAATTAAATTGCTAATTATGGTTTCTATGAGAAAATTTTAACTTGAATATGATGGGGACGTGCTCTAGCTGCACCAGCGGGGTGCATGCGATGAATTCATCATACAAATCATAAGTTCATTTAACCGTTTTGATAACATGCACCTAGGGATATAAATAGAGTCTGTCCCATCAAGATTTTTCGAGAGAACTAGGGCGTTTTTCAAGTAGCCTAAAACAAAATGAATAAAACTAAAAGCAGAAAAAGAAAAAAAAAAAAGCATAGATTAAAAGCTCCTTGGAAATTAAACTCTATCTTTGAAAAATTAATTGTTGAAGCATAAATAACTTTTTTAAGATTTGGTTTTGAAATACAATTTTTGTGGGTGACAATGAATAATACAACATACATGTCGTGACATGCAAAACGCATTTATTCCCAAAACACAAATGTTGTGAACTTGTGAAATTTTTTTTTTTCTCGAAAAGTGGATTTGTGATTTATTCGAATTGGAGAAAAAAAAAAAACTATTCTTCTTTAATTGATTATTGGGCTGGGCCAAATTTGGCAAAGCCCAATAAAATAGAATAACCTGTTTTCTTTGTAAGTAATTTGCCAGACATTCTCAAAAGAATCTCAAAATTGCCATTGTACGTCTAATAAGTCATAAATGTCTTTGACCTTTTTTTCATGTATCAGTATTCAGTAGTACCATGACCTCAGAGTTTGATGTTATTTTGTCCCATTCGCCTGGGAACATTATATAATAGTGGATTGTGGTCAAACAGACAGGTTCAGCGAATATAACCCCGTCTAGGTAAATGTAGATCTTTACTTTAAATCTGGACCGTACAAAATCCTTGATATTAGCCATCTAATCAGATCATCTAAAAGTTTGATTGATGGACATCTGCACACCCTTACTTTACTGAAAATGTTGATCATCAACAAATTGGTATTTCCAACTGACGGTTAGGATGGAAGAATGGCAATAGACTTACCTACAAGTTTTTTTTTGGTCCGTGTTGTTATACATATGTTGATTACGTTCTTATTAGAGGTTGGCCACAATTAAGTGCTATATACAAAAACTGAAAAAAAGGGATTTGGGATGAAGAAGCGTAGAGCCAAACGTCCCTATATTTCTTTCTTTTGAATGTGAGCATGCTTTTATAAGATCAATAATTGAAAGTAGATTTGGCAAAATGATGGTGACTTGCTAACCTTATCTTAACTTAACCCGTCAAATCTAATTTAATTTAACCTGTTAAATAAATTAGTCAAGATTAAGGTTAAATTGGAATTTGAGTATAAACTGTGAACAACAACATACATTACCGATTAATTAGGTCACATGCAAGAGAGGTACAACACGAAGGAGGTCATCCATTCTAATACTACTTTGGAAAGGTGTCCAAAAAGTATTTTGAGAATCGAACTCTAGTTGGTCATCTTACACTTAAGTAATGCTACATGAACCTTAGATTTGCACCCAAAATAATACCTCATATTATAAACTTGGCGTGGGGATCTAATTTCAGTCTAACTTCGATCGAAAGTCAATCTAAATTTTATAATCCGATATATTATTTAAAGTGTAAATCTAAGATTCCTGTGGCATTTCACCTCCCACCCAAAAGTGAGAATCATATCATTAGGTCAAATTGCCTAAATTTGTCGCACAATCTAAACATTGGATGTTGTTTCTATTAACTATTTTCATCGTAAACAAATGGTGTTTATAGATAATCAGTGACACGTAATATTTCCGTAAACAAATGGCATATTGTTTTTCATGAGAGGTTAAAGTCTGAGACTGAGAGACCCCACAGAGACAGAGCTCGCTTACATAGGAGAAGATGATAGATGAAATAAAAGTACGAAAAAATATATTATCTCGAAAAGAGAAGCTGCTCGTGGGTATCAGTGGTCCCCACCAACCGTGACCTACTGATTGCTGATGTGTCATTCATCTGTGCATCCCTTATCTGACGTGGCACTAAACATGTTGCTAATATCAATAACCCTGGCATTGGCCCATCACATGTTGGATGTCTCCGGTGGTCCCAACGTTGTTCTTAAATGCCAAGTGTCAAACCTAGACAAACGATACAATAGAGGGGACACGCGGCATGAGCTGGTGTGGTCGGGAGATGGAAAATTAGGGCATTAAATGCATTTCCTTTTGTTCTTCCCCTTCCTCTGCCCCATAACGCATCCGACATATCAGCTTTCAGTGTCTGCCTTTTCAGGGTTCTATCTCCGTCAAGTGGTCGTCGAATCTCAAGATTGTCTCAATCCAACGGTTCACATTACTTAAACCCCATGATCAACTCTTAGCCGTCCGATCTGATTCCTTAAATCTTTATATAGTCAAAAAAGGGTCATCAAAGAATCAGATGTCAGGTAATCACGCGTGCGTAGCACGTGGATCGAAGATCACACGTTCGATTGCGTGTTAGAGTGGAGAAGAAGAAGAAGAAGAAGTCTGAGATGTTTGACGGAGGACAGAGAAAGAAGAGTTTTAGAGAGAGAAAGTAGAGAGAAAGAGAGTGTCAGTTGAGGGTAGGATTGAGATCGAGTGATGTGGGTCAATGGCTCGTGCGAATTCTGGGTCACGTGAAGAAGGACCTTTCCTTTTCTTTCGCTCTCTCTATTACTCACTTTCTCTTCTTTTTAGGGTGAGAAAGGTTTATAACACTTTGAGCTTTGATCCCTGTTGAAGCTACAAGGTTTAGTGTGTTGTGGGGTCCCAATCTTTAGATTGGGGGCCACCACCCCACCTCTATTTGATGGCCCTAGAGATATATACCCCTCCTTTGTCTCAATTCTAACATGCTGAAAAAGATCCCTCGGCCCAATTGTCTGCTGATTGTCTTGGATAATTCACTTATATATTTTGGCTAAGTATTATTTATTTATTTATTTTTGAATCTGAAGTGGCATCCGACTATTTTTTGAGGTGTGAGTAGACCCTTTTCATTTACACACAACCAAAAAGAAATGTAATGAGAGTGACTATCAGGAGGATCGAACCTACGACACCCATATTGAAATCCAAGGGCTCGACCACTTAGCCAATGGTTCTAAGTATTATTATCAATCAAGGTCTTTCTTTATAGGAGTATCCTTTTGCTACAAAAAAGTTTGGTGCCAACTTGTGCAATTTAAGTCCCAACCATACAATGTAACTTTACATATACGTGTTTTAAATTGAGGGCCTGATATAAAATTGGCACAATTATTCATTAGTCATGTGAAATCAATAATTCTGATTTTATAGAATGGGATATTGGTTCGATAAAGACGACAAATCACTTTTTGATTGAATTGTCAATTTTATATAACCAACAAACTATTTTAAATTATCAATTCAACTGGTTCACCAATAATTTTTTTGGTTAAATTTATAAAGAGAACGGTATTGGTGCCATCACTATATTGCCATCACTGTTACTATAGCATCAGGGGCGGAGCCAGGAATTCATTGATAGGGGGGCCAACTATACTCTCACCTCACTTTTTCTTAGTAATATAACACTCTATTTACATTTACACCCTATTTACACCGTTTGTAGGGCCCACATAAGGACCAAATTTTTTTTTTCATTTTCTGTAAGATGGTCTCTTCATTATGTAGATCGTCGTACCAAAAAATGCATCCAGCTTCAAAAAATTTAAACACCAACAAAAGTTAATTTAAATTTGAAGTTTTTGAACAATCTATTTTACTGATAAAATTTCAACAAACTTTAAAAGATGTTAGAAAGATTATAAAGAATGATTCTTTTTGAGGATGATCCACATGGTGAAAATATAATCCTCACAAAAATATCAAAGGTTGGGTCATTTCCATATGGGTCCTACAGCTTTGTGTAAACAAGGTGTAATCGTAAGTAGCATGTTAGGTCCAGAAGACAAAGTTGGGGAAAAAAAGAGAGTAAAACTTCTAAATTGTAAAATTATAATTAGTTTAGGCACCAATAATTATGAATATAAAAGTTTAAATTTGTTTATAGGGCCATTAAACAGTTACATAATTTTATATTTATTAATGAAAGTTTTAACATCTAACTCCGCCCTTGTATAGCATGTAGGACTCACATATAGATGAATTAAGGGTTAATTTTTTTGCAAGAATGTTCTCTTCATTATGTCTATTATTCTCATAAAAAATCAACTAATTCTAAAACTTGTAATCCGATCATCCATTGATGCAATTTAATGGTAAAAATAAATAATTAGTCACAGTTAATTTTTAAAAAAAATTGGATAACTGGATTGCCTATTTTAGAATGAGTTGATTTTTTATGAAGGTGTTCTCCTTACTATGTAGGTCATCCTCATAAAAAATCAGTCCTACGTGAACTATATAAGCCATGGTAACCAAAAAATATCACAATAATGATAATATAGTGAAGGGACCTATTTGATTGCTTTCCCAATAGCAGATATTGTTTGGGCAGATTTCTATGCTTTTGTGTTATGGTTCATTTGGAAAGCTAGGTGGGAAACTATTTTTGAAAAGAAAATTCCAAATCCTATTAGTACTGTCACTCAGATTATTGGAGTTTTAAGAGCTTATACAGACATCCAGCATAAATTTAGAACCCCTGATACTTATCTTAATACCTCTCATCAGTCTATTTCTAACACTCCTAATCCTTTCGTTGATGGTTGGACTATCCAGTTCTCTGTTTCATTCTCTATTGATACTAATGATTCTGGTGTGGGTATGACTCTTTCTAATATGTCAGGACATTGTGAAAGAACAAGAGGTCTCTCTATCAATTGTGTAAGCAAGGAGGATGGTTTTTGTTTTGCTACAAAAGAAGCTATCAAGTGGGGTCTGGAGATGAAGCTTCCATCTGTTTCCTTTGAAAGTAATCAAAGGCAGATTTTGATGTACAACAATGGAAAGGGAACTACGCTAGGATGGCGAAATCTCGCAATGTTTGAAGAAGGTTATGAATTATCTAAGTCTTATAGTGCTGTGAATTTTAATTATGTACAGTTTGTTAAATATGCTACTGTTATAAGGTTAGCTGCCAGTGCGAGGAAACTTTATCTGTTAATATTGTAACCTATATGGCATACTTGAACTCTGGAGACTCTTTAGAGTCAGATGGTATTTCCTACTAATCTATTCCTGTTTTGTTTTAAAAAAAAAAATAGTGAAAGGACCGAAAACCGCTCCCATTAATAAAATGTTGGATTGAAATATCAATTCCCTTCTAAATTCCTACGTGTGGATGGGATTTGAATCTCTCAGCAAGCCACATATATACCTAGGGTGGCCATAACCTCGTCTTTTGAAATTCTCTTCTGTTTCTCGAAGTAGTCTAAAGAAAATGGTGCAAAATGTTAATATTTTAACTTCATGATCCCTATAGAATTTTTTTAATATTTATACTATGCTCCTTAGTTAAAAGCTGTTCTATGTTTGTCCCCCCTTCAACTTCAAATCCCAACTCCACCCCTTGGGCTCCACACCAAAGTTTCTTGATGATGCCATTGAAGGGGATCAAAAGAGTGTGTTATATATGGATTATTATTATTTTAACAAAGAACGAAATCTCCGCCTCCATCAGGGGGTTCCCAAATTATCTTGCAAATGACAATTAGTTTGGATTAAGTGCTAGAGAGAGAGAGAGAGAAAGGATTCTCACTAATATACTATTATTAGGGCAATTAATTAGTTGCACTTTTGGTTAAGAACTAAACTTGAAAAAAAAAAAAGATTCTTGTTTGTTTCCGTAATAAAAAATAATTTGCTAAACAATTGATGAAATGAGAGGCCTCCATTTTTTTTTTTTTTTGCTCGATAAAGTCACAATTTATTAACAAATAGACAAAATTTACAAGCGAGCCAAAACAAAAGAAAGAGGCCTCCATTTATTGATTAGGGTTTTACAAATTTTTTCTTTACTAATAAGCAACTATTTATAGCTTAATTACCAAAAGCTTTCAACTTTTAATCTTTTATCAATCTCTTTTTAAACATATTTTTAACATGCCATTATTGTAATATAATGCCATTCTTTTTGTTCCATAGTAATGTATTTTTGAGGACTATGAGACCTGAACTACACAACAGTGGCTACACAGCTCTTTGTCCATCTCTTCTTCAATTGGCTCGGAGCTCTTCCATGGGTCCGACCTTGCTGACGTATCAAACGCATGGACGACTGAGATGGACCCACCGAGTTCCCCGATCATGCGATATCCAGCAATAAAGTATAAGTGGGTCCCTATTGGGGCCATGCTGACGTATCGCATTTTGATTGGCATGTTAGCATCCGACGTGGAGATCAGGGAGGAGAGGTTCTGTACTTTTGATCCATTCACTACGTTCCATATATTGAGTTGACCGTCATAGACATCTATATGACCCTTCCATGTGTTTAAGCAATCCCCTGAACTGAATAATCTACCTTCAACCGCCACGATTTGATTGGGTGGAATATCCAGCTGCCATATCCCTTCCACAAGATCCCACTCACCACGTCGTGGGTCGAACACCTCAGCGGAGCTTCGCAGCATATTATATAGTTCTGGCTGACCAGCGTCTTCCCTCTCAGCAAATCCCCCAACCACGTGGATCTTCCCTTGCCATGGCACACCCCCAGACTTGTACCTCAAGGTGCTCATTTTAGGTAATGGAGTCCACGTGTCAACATCAAGGTTGTACAACTCAGCAGATGAAATTCCTCTAGCACTACCTGATGTACATTGTCCGCCCGCCACATAGATCTTGTTGTCATAAACAGTGTAAGCAAAATCAAATCGAGGGGTGCCAAGTGGCGCACATCTGGACCATAGATTGTTACCGATATCATAACGGTATACAGTTGCCAGTACTCCAATATCTACCTCATTAACCTCATCAGACTCATGAACAACCTCCTTGCGACACAGCCGTCCACCAATTATGAAGATGGATTCCCCAACAGCAACCATGGCGAAACCCTTAAGGATCTGATTCTCTTCAAGTCCCGGGATAAATCCGATCCGGTTCCACGAGTTGTTCGATAGGTCGTAATACGCTATCCAATTAGTCATTCTTGTATTAGGTGTAGGTTTTGCTGGGCAAAAGGATGCCCACAACCTATGATTGGCAGCTGAGTTTCCAGACGATGCTGCTGATGGTGCTCGTGGTGAGGGTGGTGAAGGAAGGGAACCCATTGAAGAAGAAGAGCTTGTCTGTGGTGTGATGGGTAGTTGGTGGTTGTTGTGGTTTAAGTATGTGATGGTCAGCAAAGGGAATTGTAAAACGTAAATTGAAAGGAATTTATAGGAAAAGGGCTGCGGAGCATACAATACAAACTTGTTTGTTTTTCTAGCATGGCCTAAGACTTTGGATGCAGAGGTGTGGCAACACCTAGGGTTTTGAGATGAAATCTATAGTTTTTTCCACCTTTTTGATTGGGAAATCTTTGGATTTCTTGTCTCTTATACTGTTTTTTCTGTTATTAGCACAATGATGTTTCATGGAGAATTCAGGAAAGAGACAAGAGAATCAAAAGAGAAGAACAAAGTATGAGAATCTATGGGGCGGACCCCCCATTCTCCTTGTTTTTGTAGGTTTTTTTAACTAAAGAATAAACATTTGGTTTTAATCACAAATTGAGCAAAAAAGCTTAGTTTTTACCTATCTTTACTGGTTTTTTCTTGGTAGGCAACACGGTTAAGGCTACACGGTATAGCTCTCTGGCTCATGAAATCCACTAGACAAGACTCGGGCTAGAACCAATTCTCAGATTAGTCACAAGGGTGACGGCGTTTCTACTTCAAAGTGCTCTGCAAGATAGAGAAAACCTGCCTTGTGTTAGATTGAACCCACGACCTCTAAAAAAAAGGTAAAGAGACATCAGACCAGCAAGTGTTTTAACATAAATGCGAAAATATTCTCAGGACACCGTGCTATAGATGAAGAGACGCCACCAACAAACAACTGAAACAAGTGTACACCACAAACCCAAAATCCAGAGAGAAGATTTGACAAAATTTTTGCAATATCCAGCCGTTGAAGGAAATATCCAGGACGAAATATATATACAATCCAACGGTGAAGAAATCACATGTTTGTTCAAGTAGTTCGCTCATAGTACAACAGAGACTAACCTGGGTCTTTCATAAAGGGAGCTTTTAAAGCATTCAAATGGCAGGGTCTTCAAGAGCAGCAGTGGCCAAGTTGTTGATCCGTGGATAAGCAGCCTTCTCATCAAGCTGGTTCTGAGCCCAAATCAGCATCTTTAACAGGCTTGGTAGCTTGGGGTCTGTAGTTGAGCAATGCTAATTTCAGTGTAAGGAATAAATTGACATCCTTGCGTTACAGTTGGAATAATGGCAAATTGGAAATATTCATTAGATTCCAGAAAAGAAATAAAATTAGTCAGTATGCCTACGAGATGCATTTTTACAGGTTCATTTAATTTTTTTGGTATGATCTGGTAAAGGAATTACAAACTGTATACATAGCTTGTAGCAATAACAGTTTGTCTTTTCTTTTCCCTCATTCACTTCCATTGTAAACAATAATTTTGGTGATTATATTGTTCTATGTGAACATCTATCACCAAAACATATGAACATCTATCACCAAAACAGGACCAATATGCATATATAGATGACACCCACATGGTTATAGGGAGTATTTTGCACTGCACACCAATTTCCTGCTAACCATGAAACATAGCTAGCTTTCTCAAGGAAAAAATGTTTCATGAGTTGAGAAACTCAATAGTTGTAAATTTTTCCAAATGAAAATTCTATTAAGTATAGGTCTATGTTTCATATCAGACAGACACATTAAGCTTGATGAGACAACAGCATGTTTTCAATCTCAAGAACTCAATGTTTGGAACTGTTAGTGACCGAATTCATTTAAAGTGGGGGAAGCAGCCATGAATATCCAAGTAACCATAGGGAAGCAATGATAGTGTTGATCTATATAGAACTTGCTCAAGACTTGCTGGATTTTCGAGCAGTGACGAATTGCGGACCAGCAAATAGTTTGGCCTTGCATTTTCCTTCTAGTTTTAGTTAAGTGCTTGAGGCAACATGTACCATCATTGCTTGTCCAGGATCAATTAGCCCTACACCAACAACAGGATGTCCTGATAGATGTTTATGGGGCATATGTCTTGTGTATTTACAAAGCAGTTAACAAGACGACAATCCGGTGTGCACAGCTAAGTGTCGATACCATGGTCATTACTGGAAATTCAAACTGGCATGAGTGTTTACTTTAAATTTTCTAACTATCATTTGAAGATGCGAGATAACATAAAACTTGTAATCATCAATAAAGCCCTATCACAAAAATGTACATATCCTTGGGAAAGAAATACTGCAGATCACCTAACCTTTTTCATGACTTTGGCTAGTGAGGATGGCTGCATTCACCTCACTTGCTGTTTTCAGACGTTGAGATATGTCCAGAAGTTCTCCAACAGGACAATTGGAAACATCTTCAAATGCCAGAAGTGCTACTGTCCTCTCCAGCTCTTCTAAAAAGGTTTGCTACGGTACAAACAAATTTGTTTCAAGCTTGGTGGGAATTGTTTTTTACAAATTCAGTAAGGAGGAAAATAAATGCTGGCATCATTTTATTCTTGTGGGCAACGTATCTACAGTCCTATATTTCTGTCACAGTATAACATTTTAGGCCAACGAACAAGTCAAGAAAAACTTCAAATAATGAATTCAAGCTTATGTAATCTGGTGGTACCAAAGTGACAACAGAAAAGGCATGAGAAGGTGTTTCTGAGGATTACATTCTCTTCGCCCCTTGGTGCAAGCTCCTCCTGAGCAAACTCGAGAGCTTCTTCAACTTTTCCATTGCGAATCAGTTCTATCAACCTTTGTTGTTGAAGATGGAAAAATAGTTGGGGGTTCGTATCTAGTATCTGCATACAGAATCGTCATGTCTAGTGAAATTCAAAACCCCAAAACAAGGACTCCTTCCCACATATAAAGAACAATAAGCACCCTTGAGACCAAAATTCATTATTAGATTTTAATCAAGGAATAGCCCATGTTACTGATAGTTTTTTGTCTTTCAGAGCTGTTGTTCAATGATTTAAGCACTCATTGAGAACATAAAAAAGGCCAATATTGTCCCGTGATCACTGTCAACCAACTTTAGTATACCTACAAAAACAGCCTTGCCAGCTGCCATTACAAAAATTGGCAATTCTAGGTTATGATACGAAGAATGTACAAGATATAGGTGCAGATTAACAAATTAATAGTCACTAAAACATATACAGATCAAAATCATGCAGAAAACCAAAATTTCAGTATTCATGATGCACCATAATGTCTCTTGATACATTAATCCAACAACCTCTGTACAAAGAGAGAACGTAAACAGGAAGAGGAAAGAAGCTTGTCTCTCGTGAATAACGATTAGGATAAAAACAATAGAAGGAAATTTATTCATAACTTACCCAAACATGAGCCTCCCTAAACTCTACTTTCAAAGAGCAACAACAGTAAAGAGCTGCTTTAATTTTGCCACGAGCTTCACACAACAAGAGGAACTCCCCTGGAAAATGTGGCAATTTCTTTGTTCCCATATCACTAGAAATACGTTACATTATGATCTTATTGTATTTCAATTAAGTTATATAATACTGATTAGAAAAAATGCAAAAGCAAAGTAAAGGAATCAAAATGTTTTATATCATCAATGCATCATAAAGACAACAACATATGTTTTAGTATGAAGATGATCATTAATGTTTTATATCATCAATGCATCATAAAGACAACAACATATGTTTTAGTATAAAGACAACAACAAAGTTACCTCAGGATTCAAATCGTTAACTTTTTCTATTGCATCCTCAACATTTCCACACTGCACAGCCTTCTTTACAGCCATGCGGTCCGTTATTGTTGTGAGATCTATTTCTGCTATTTATCAATAAGGAGAATCATATAATTAGCAATAGCAGAACTGACATAGGACCCATTTACCGATCAGAAAAATGGAAGGAAAGGAAACAAATAAAGAAAGAGAATCCATTATTAAGGATACGTTCGGTGCCAGACTCCATTTTGAATCTTTCTGCGGCTTCAACATAACCCTCAGTGACAAGAAAATTCATCACCAGCTGATTCATATCTTCTTTCCTAATCTTTACATCTTTGAGCTTTTTCTCCCAATCCACTCTTGTAATCACTTTCTTCGATGTGGACTGCAAGAGCACTATTTCTTAGTATATCATATTTCTACTTATAATTACAGTCCCAATTCAGAATGCCCGTGCACTCACTTTTTTTTTGAGCGCCCAAGTGCTTAGATGCAGGATCCTCACGCCGTTACACCATTCATTCAAGTGGGTAATAGCGCTACGATCCTATGGCTAAGCACCCGGGCGCTAAAAATAAGGGTGCACCAGCCTTTTTGAGTATATATTTTTTTTGTAAGGCAGCGGGGTTAAGGGGACGCCAACCTTGTATTAATAAATGCAGAATTACAATCTAATATGTTTTGCTAGTTCGATCTTCGAAGACTATTAAATAGTAAATTTGAAACGAACTCAAGACATAAATATCAGATTTCTTACACTGAAGGAATCACTAGATTTACTTCAACCAAATCATCTTAAAAACGAGGATGAGTATCGAAATTACCATTCTTTCTATCACTGCGCGCTGACCTATTGCAATCCAGAAAAGTGATGACATCAGCGCATCTCACTCAAACCCATCAAAAATCGAGAACTTATATCGAGATATCCTATGAAAGGAAAGCAAATATTCAATTCAATCAGAGAACGAAATTCGAAAACTTCTAGGGTTTCAACGATCTTATCCATTTGATTAGAAGAAAATCTAAGTTACACGAATTCAAAAGAAAGGGGAAATACGGGTTCAACTGAAACCCTAGAACAATATAATCACACCATTTCGAGAGTAAGATGTTTAGGTAAAGAAATGAAAAACAATTTATTACTCAGAGAAGGTGACAGTGTCAAATAGATTACAAAGATGAAAATTTGGAAAATATATGTGGGATTAGAGCGGGAATAATACCTTTCTATTTGATTTTCCGACGAGATTATAACGATCTCTGGCAAACAGGGAATTCTGCGGTTTCACTCTCTCTCTCTACAATGTCGCTGCTTCTTTTGCTGTTGTTATTTGGGCGAAGGAAAATCACTATTCTAATGTTGACAAGTGGACGTCACTTGAAAGTCTTTGCCTTTTATGGTCCACCTCCCATCTCTCAAGTAAACTCTATGGTTTTTGTAGAATGTGTTCATAAATATGATATAATTTTCATGGGCTTACTTTTAAATGGTCCCGCACTGTGAAGATAATGGACTCATCATATAGACAATCACAATCTTCAAAGACTCGTACTGCGCGGTGGAGACGATTGAAGTAAGTTTTGGAGACGTATGGACAGTAAAGTAAATTTTAACTTTGAGAGAAATTTTTTTTTTTCGGTCATCTTGATTAATTAACCTGTTCGAAGTTGATTTAAAATTAACAAAATAATTTTAACCATGTATAATCATTCAATTTTTTATAAGGTTGGAAGTTTATAACGATATGTTAATCGAAAATCAACCTAATCATCCACATGTGGGATCTCTCAGAAAATCTTGTAAACACATTGTAGAAGATCATTGTATGCCAATTTTAGGTCTCATTCGTGATAGTACAACTTGGGTCAGATTCGGTTTGTTATTTCGACCCCAACTGATAGATTAGATTCCTATGTATATTCGCAAGAATCAGTTTGCTTTTCACTTTGGTCAAATGTATTGGATCGGGCGTGGGCTATATAGTTGTATCTTGGGTCAGATTCGGTTTGTTATTTCGACCCCAACTGATAATTTAGATTTGAGTCGAGCTCCACTTTTAGTGAATGCACTCATCATAGGTCAAACAAAAACGAGCCCACGAACAACAAAATGTGCAGTACTTTCCAATCAATCTAAAGTTAGGGTTGGGCTCTAGCTAGGCCCAGTAATCTAAAACTTGGTATGGGCTTGGGCTGCTTTCCTATTAGTCCAGTAACTAAAATGTTCTAATGATTTTTTCGGAGTCATTTTATAGGTTCCCGTTAAAATCTTATTGGCAGGCTCCTTTATAGGCACCCTTCGAATTTGCATTTGTTGTTGTTGTTGTTGTCGTCGTCGGCATGTCTCCAATCTTGTTAGCACCCCCCAATTTGAAATTGAATTTTTTCATTTCAAAACTACAAAAAATTTTATAGACACATGTGGAAATACTTGAAAAGGAATTTGATTACTAGTCTTTTGGACGATTAGAAGACCCAATCTCCTCTTCCATCAAATGAGAAAGGAGCTTTTACATGATGAAGTGGTCCAGTGAATTGACCAAAATGAAGACTACCACTAATAATTGTAGAGTTAAATCAAATTGACCAAGTCCAATCTAACGAGCCTGCCACATTTCTTGCAGAGACAATAAAATTTTCTTTTGCGATTATTCATTTTAATTACGAGAAATTGTTCGTCGTATTTTAGGTAGTAAACAATAGTTGACTGAGAGAGAAAGAGAGAGAGCAGAGAGCGAAAGAGAAAGGGAGCTCTATTAGTCTCCGGCGAAGGAAATCTACTATTTTTATCTTTTTTCTTGTTTTACTAGCCTTATTGGCAACTTTTGCACGCTTTTATGGTGTCTTTCGCTCATTTTTTGGGGATTTTTTCTTAATATTCTTCCTTCTTTTGTGTGTGCTTTAGATCTACTCCAACTATGCGCAAATCTAGTGTTTTGACGGACCGGATCGACAACTGCCGGAGTTTTCTTTAACATGTCAAATTTTTTTGTTTGTTTTGGGTGCACAGGGTGTTAGACTCATCTCTACCCTCTATCTATATGGGAAAATCTCTTCTTTAGAAGTAAATTTATCAAATTGGTCCGACGTTGCGCTGTATATTATTTTTTCGAATTTTTCCTTGTGTTTTACTTATTTTTCGTTGTACTTTTTATTATATTTTTTTCTCTTATTGTACGTGAGTTTTTATTATTAATAAATTAATTGGGATTTATCCATTTATAAAAAAAAAAAAAAATTATTGAATCGCATGAGCAGTAAAGATTTGAGGTACCGAAGTCCAGACAAGGCCATGAAGATTGGAGAGGTAACAGGGACCCACCCATCTCACACATTTTTGGGATTTGTTATAACTACGTACATAATTGTATACGGTGGGTACCCACCAGCCACGTGATCCACTCCCTTTGTGTTGGACACTCTTTCCTACACCATTTATATCGAGTGGTCTAGTGTCGGACACGTATATTACGTTTTCAAATGGCCGTGCGTATTTGTTTGGCCTCGTATTTACTTATTCCCAGACACAACTTGGGAAAAAGGATAGAACTGAAACATGATTTTTTATTGATGGTGGTGGTCCCCATGAGATTACGCATCCTCCTGAAAATATCTATCAATCATTCATTCCCCACAACTTAATTTATTAACGGTGTAGGATCTAAAAGAGGGATTTTGTCCACATTAGAGATTTGTTTTGGAAAACTATCCTCTAATGGAAAAAAAGTTTTTTGGTTGGACCAAATGGCAGAACATATGCCAGATACATGTGGCATGGTGGAACCGAGAAGGGATCATCTTTCCCTATTTGTATGTGCGAACGGTGATTTAATTCGAATCAACAACTGATTGTTTTGTAAGATTATTCTCCTTTTTATATGGATTATTATATCAAAAAATCAGCAATCTTTAAAATTTTTAATCCCATTAGATGTTGATAAAAAAAAATGATGATAATGAACGGTTTATTTTTCAATCAACTTTTGATAGCATCAAATGTTTTAAAATAAATTGATTTTATGTGAGAATAATTTATATGGCAAAGAAAACAATCTTACAAAAAATTCAATCGTTGGTTTGCTTCCATGTGACAAATCAAAATATACGTAGACACATGGAGAATACATACAAATGGGGACAAAGGATCTGCTGGAACCACCACAGTTTCTTCTTGAAAAGTGATTTGAACAACATTTTCTTCCATCCAAAACATATACATTTGGGATATGTTTTGGCATTTAGTCGGTCTAAAAAGACACTCTTCTATATATTCTAAGGGTGGTTTTTAATAGTAAAGTTAGGGTATGGACCGTATAGTAAAGGTGGGTGTCATCCCTCAAATGTCCACAAAAAAAACACGTGCAATACATAAGCGCATAAGACTCGTAAGTCGTAACTATCAATCCCTCACATTTTCCGTGTTGATTTTGTTTTTCTAACGTAGCTTTCAATCTTGTCAAATGGGGTGTCTCGAACGTGTGATTATCTTAATTGTAAAGATTATAACAGTGAGTCTATTTGTAAAAATAAGCTTGGTTTTTGGGGAACCAATTTAAAAAACAACACATTAGCAGGTACCCCAAATCAGATACCACTCAAATCAAGTACGTCTAGCATTACTAGTGACAAATTAATAAGTGGTTAATTCATAGAGTCCAAAAAAATTAGGCATAGTCAATGATGCATCAATTCAAGGACAATATATCAGCATGTACCCAAACTCTAGTACCCTAAGGGTACGTTTGGCGCTACTTTTCAATCCAACAGTTGGTTTTTTCATATAAACTGAAATGCACTATCACGGGGACTAATCAGGTAATCTAAGAGGTTTGGACATCTCGGTCATAAAAAAAAAAAAAAAAAATTATCCCAAGCTTCAATATTTATGAATTATTTTGAGCATTATATCAAATTAAAAACGAAAACAACCCATCACTTTATTCTTAACATGTTAATACAAAGACATTTATCTGATCAAGATAATTAATCAGATTTGTTTTTTGACCCCCCATAAGCTGTACTGTGGAACCTCTTAACTGTGCAAACATTTAGAATTCTCAATAGAACCTGGTTACTGGTGCACCTAGGTGTCTTAAACTGGCTCATGGCTGCACCATTCCCTACAAAATAATCCAAAATTTTCTTAAATGTTCCTCTCTCTAAAATGCAGAGCTCTAATGGTCCAATTGAATTCGTCCTCCTCGATACCACGTACCCATGATCGACGAACGACGCATCCATTTCCCTGCAACATTCGTCGAGAATTCGCTCCTCAACTTCACCCTTAATCTCCCAGTAAATTACGTAGTGCCCTGGTTGGTTCGCGACGTTGGCATGGCTAGTAAAATCAACTATTTCAGCTTTCACCTTGCTTAATATCTGTGATCCCCTCTCTACCACCAATTGAAGGTCTTTTTCGGTATTTTTGTCGATATTTACAGTTAAAATTAGCTTTCTTCTGCAAATGAAGTTCAGTTTAGGGGTCCCTTTGTGAAAGCTAGCAACCTCAACCACATCTCCTAACCTATACCTGTAGAGCCCTGAAAGGGATCAATGAGGAAAGAAAGTTAATAAGCAGATTAATGCAGAAAAGTGACTTCTTATATATCTAAATCAAAATAAAAAGGACAAATACCAAACTAGGTCCCAAGACTATATAACCCTTAACTCTTAAAAGTCATAACTAACAAGAAGCAATTATTTGATTCAACAATAAGTACTTTTCTTTCCATTAATTGCATATAAGATTGAAAGGTATGTTTGTAGGGAGATTTGTTGGAGAAGTGGAAAGAATAGTGACCACAAAAACACTAATATAACTGTAGTACTGTAGTACTACCCCATTTTGATTAATGCTTAATTGGACCAGGATATTGATAGGTCCAATCAGGTCCTAACTCCTAACCACCTTTCAGTCCTGACTTGAAGTGAGCCGAGCCAGCAAACTGAGTCTTGGATGAATGAGTCTCGATTCATTGTGATCCAGAGCATTTATAGGACAGACTTATTGTGGGTGTGTGGTTTTGTACACCCACTTCTAAAGTGGGTGATCAACCCATCATCTAGTTATCAGGTGTTTATATATAATATATATGTTCAATCTACTTATACCATTCTTTGGCTGGAATAAAATTAGACAGCTGGTTGATGAGTGGTGTTGTTCACCCACCTTACAAGTGGGTGTACAAAATTGCACCCTGTTCGCTGTGCAATGAAAGAGTACATAAAAAATGAGACAACTTTGCTTGGGGGCAAGGTTGTACCGGTTAATGTTCTTATCTATGTATTAATTCCTGTCCAAATTTTCAATAATTGTACTTCCTTGACATACCTAAAAATTATTCACCAAAGGATAAAAGTAAGGGTACCTCTAAAGATACCTAAGGGCACGTTTGGTTCGCGATCCAAAAACGTATTTTCAAAAATTAATTTACACTTAAACTAAACTATATCTTGTATCACATTTAAAATTCTATTTTGGCTTTACTATAAAATCTTATATGATTTCATTGAAAACATATAAAACAATATTTTTCTGTTTTACAAAAACCTACATGATTTTATTGTAAATCCTAAATAGTTTTGGATGTAGTACAAGATGTATATTATTATAGGCGTAAAATTGTTTTTGAAAACAAGTTTTTGGATCACGAACCAAACTGACCCTAAACTTTTTATATCATCTCAACAAACAATCGCATTCAAGTTAAAGTCTTAAATGTACTAATTATAAATGTCACTGCGCGGTTAAATACTTAGGTACATATTTAGTAGGTCTGAATAGCACTTTTAAAATTCATAATTGAATGAAGTCATTTACAAAATTACATTATTTAAATCAATTTTTTAAGTAAGAGTACTAAAATAATAATTTAACATGATAAAAGTAAAATAAATAAACAAAAAAATAAGAGAATCATAGAGAGATCTCACAATATTCTCACCCTACAACAATCCAAAATTCTTCAATGTAATTTAGTTTACCTTTTAGACAGAGAAACTAACCTGTAAAAGTGGTAAGAACCAGCTCATATTGTTGGCCAACCTTAACTTTAGAGAGAGGTACAGGCTCATCTTCCATAAAGTCATCAATGACTGCTGACCTATCATCATCTTGCTTCTGATCATGTCTATGAAGAGGTATGAACTCAAAGTAAGAAAATGTGGGTACCACAGTAAAAGTAGCATTCTCAGGAGGACAAGAAGGATCAATATTTACTCCAACCCAGCTTTCTGTGGATCCATAATCAGCACAAACAAATGGCAAACTCCCTGCATAATGCCTTAATTTCTTCAGATAAGGTTGCATTGATCCTGTCATTATTGAATAAATGTACTTTGCATTGGGCCAAAGCTTAGGAATCACTGAGACCCAATTCATTACTTCTAAATCTCTACATTTTTGTTCAATCCTTGAAGCTAGAGATGGGTTTGGTGAGATAATATCCAAAACAGCTTTTCTCATCTTAGATGAAGTAACTTTTGTTGAATTTAGGGTTCCTTCTCTTATGTCATCACAAATATTTTCCCACACTTCTTCAAAAGTTGTGAAGGCCTGTACTATACTGTAAGCAAATGTGGATGTGATGAATTCCACTTGATCAGAGAAAACTAGGCCAAGTAGGAGATGACAGTATGTTGATTGTTTGTAATCTCCACCTGAAATTACTTCTTGTGGACTGCAAGTAAAAGATTTTGTTTTCTTTTGTTTGATCTTGAATTCTTCACTTGCAAAATAATGGCTTGTGGCTGTTCCTACTGTTAATCCTCCCTTTGTTTTAGATTTTGTGCTGCTGTATATGAACTCAAGAACCCTTCCTCCTTCCCTAATTGGAAAAACCCTAGAGATAAAGAAGAAAAAAAGAGAGATTGATAAGGTAAGTAATTAAATTAAGGTTAAAAATATAACTCAAATACTAAAAATTAGGTAGTAAATTTCAAAAATAAAATAAAATAATGTAATATGTAGACTAATGTTACGGATACCAAAATTTGGCACCAAAAATTACTCTCAAATGATGTCACAGTCCAAAAGGGACTTGACCAAAACAGAGTATTCAATGTATCACCGTCCGTTTCAATCATGCACCTCATTATTGGGAATGCTTTTGGAGACAAAATTTTGTTACCCATAACATTTCCCAATGCATATAAGCACTTTTTTTGGTACCATTATCACAATTAGTCTTGATTGATTATCTTTTTTTTTTGGTATCCTTAACAGGCATTAATAACAACCCTTTATCACAATTAATCTTCATTATCTTTTTTTTTATTTTTCCTTCTGTTGGGGACTTGATCATGAATTTCACGTAATATAGTAGGGTTTAAAAAAACAAGAAAAAAGCTTGAAAAATTGAACAAGGTCCCACATTTGTGAAAGCTCAAATACATCTGAATTCTGAAATATACAGAAGAAGAAAGGTTGGCAAGTAGAAGAAAGGAATAGTACTCAAGATAAAGCAAAAGAAACTTTATCTCTAATATAATTGTGGGTTAATGTATGACTGTCAGTTGTGTGTGTCCGTATATGTGTGAGAAGAGAGAGAAGAAAGAGAGTGAGAGAGAGGGGTTAGGGACCTTGATCTGTAAGCAGCTGCCAACCTAAAAATCTGAAGCGTAGTCTGTGAGCTGTGGCGAGTGAAGGGGACGTACTTTTGTCTTCCTTCTGTTGTTCCAGAACTGAAAATCAATAAAAATCAGTGAAAATAACAGTAAAAGTGTGAAACAGAAATCAAATTTTGCACCAAAAGCAGTAACAAATTTTAGTTAGAACTCATTAAAATAATACAAATGTTTATGTTGTTTTCAACAAATTCAACGATTAAAGCTTACTTCTTTAACTTGTTAAACTGTTGCTCCTGAAAAATGGGTTCTCTGTTTCATTGCAGTTAAATTCATAAAAACAAGTAAAACTGAACAAAGACATGCTAAAATGAACCCACCTGGTCAGGGAGAAAAATGGGTTCTCTGTTTCATTGCAGTTAAATTCATAAAAACAAGAAAAACTGAACAAAGAATTGCTAAAACGAACCCATCTGATCAGGGAGAAAAATGGGTTCTCTGTTTCATTGCAGTTAAATTCATAAAAGCAAGAAAAATTGAACATAGAAATGCTAAAATGAACCCACCTCAGGGAAAGGGTAGTTATAGGTTCTTGAGTGAGGATAGGAGATGAATCCCCATCAGCAATTCTCAAAATGTATGGCTCTAAATCTGCATGGGAAGCAAGAGGAACCAAAGAGGTGTAAAGGGATTCAATTGTATTTGAATCCATTTCTTGAATATTGAGGCCCCCCAACCATTTCTTGAGATATTCAGTTCTGAAATTCAATTCGATTATGCGTCGAAGCGTTTCCGTCTGAGCCAATCCGGCGTTCTCCGCTATCTCTTCGAACCATCTGATGATTTCATAGTCTCCATTTCTGTTATTCACAATTGGTTCCATAATGGTGGTGGTGTAGAGGTTTGATTTGGAAGATTGAGAGGTGATTCTCTCTCTCTCTCTCTAAACAGCTAGCCCACTCCGAGTGTTTTTCTATGAATCACTCTGTCACTCTCAGTGAAGGCTCAGATAGAGAGACCTAATCATCTCTTTCTCTATCTCTCTCTTCTTTATTTTTCTCTCTCTAGAGATGTTTATCTTAGAGAGGTACGATACCATGTAGTCCACAAGACGAGTAATCGTTTACAGATAGAGAGAGAGAATCTTTGGAAGACGAATAAGCCAGGGAATGAATGGATGATTAGAACCATTGCCACAACTTTGAGGTTTCTCTGCCCATTTATAGGCACACATTTCAAATTTCTTGCAACGTTACATTCCCACTAGTTTTAGATTTCGGCACTGCCAGGGTTACAGAAAAAGCTACAGAATTTGGTATAGAAAGCACAATTTACTGTGAGATTCATATCACTTTGGGATGGGATGCGAATTATGAGGGTATGCGAATTCCGTTTACATTTAGATGTCTCGTACTTTAATAATTAGTCTGTTTTGAACACCACTTGTAAGGGAAGTCTAGTGGGGAAGGTTTGATTGCTTGATCAAGCAGTTTTGAGTAAAGTTCCTTAATCCCTTATCATGGATCATTTTCTATTGGAATAATGATCCTTAGTAAAGAGCTCAACAAATGAGCGTATCGCTCAACGAATGAGAGCTCATCGGATAAGCGTGGCACTCATATCCATTAAGCGCACCGCTCAAACAATGAGCAATTATTTTATTTTTTTAATTCCTATTTTTTAGAAAAAAAATTGATTCTCTCTTTCTTTTTCTATTTTTTCAACTTAAAAACCTAACTGTTTTAACTAAAGGAGCATTTTATTGGCTCTCCCCAAAATATTGTTGGCCGCCCCCACTGCACAAATATCGCTTTGAAATGCAGTCAATTTTTTTAAACATCTCCTCCACATTTTTATATTAAGTTATTTCACATTCTCACAAACAAATTGTGCGCAAACACACAAACTGGTAAAAAAAAATAAAGACATATAATAAGAAACCAAAGATGGTCAAAGGCATCCAATGCCTCAATTAAAACTAAAAAACGAAGAGGTAAATACCTTACAAAATCAAATCCACGTTTCATAGCGAGTTACTAACACACATCATAGAAAAGATGGAAAAAATTCATCGAAATTCAAAATGGATGGAATTTTAAGAGGTTGATTGTTTTTTTTACCTCTAATTAGTGACAAGCCCACAATTATTTTTAACCGCTAATTAGTAGTGGTAAGAAACAAACATTTAATTATGGGCCTTAAATCTATTAAGTGGTAGTAAATGATTAGAAACAGCTTACTACTATTTAATAGGTTTGAAGCCAAAATGAAAAATTGTCTACTCTGATTCCCAAAGAGTCTCCAACTCGAAATCCCCTGGAATTATTCTATTGCTGATTAAAGTCAAAGGAGGGGAGGTGAGTAATCAATCACCTTCTTCCTCGTGGTGCATTTAATTTTTTCAGTAATAGTTACGAGCCCCCTTACGCGTGTGTGAGTTGGCTATTCATCCTCTCTTCACGCGCTTCGTGCGTGTGAGTTGGATGTCTAAACACACTACGCACGTTGTCTTTTTCTCGTGCTTCGCGCTTCACATATCACAAACTCATTTTGCCCCCTACACGAGTTACGCATGTGTAGGTTGGCAAATTATACAGCGCGTTATTATTAAATGAAATAAGATTACAAATGGTCCCACTTAAAGACGACTCTTAGATTGATTTGATTTAAATGTTGAGAAGATCATCTGCACAAAAAATTATCCCTTATATCATACGTGAGTGAGCCTTAGAACTAGCGTAAGTGGAGTTTTAATTTGGTTAACCCCTTGATAAATCCACCCCTACACAAATCTCTTAGTTTTTCTCTATTAACACTACACTTATACTTTTTTGACACTACCATTTGGATCCACATGAAGTGAAAATCATTGTCATAGAAATCAGTCTTTGAATATTTTTTGTGTGGACCCTACGCAGGTTATAAGCAGTGTATAAATTAAACAAGAGTAATATAAACATGTATATGACTAAACCGGGTGAGGACAAAATATGAGATTTTGTATATGAGAGGGGTAATTTGAGAAAATAAAAAATGTGAGGATGGTGTTAAGGTCAAATCTATTTACTAGAGTAGTGCTATGTGTCTAGGAAAAACAAAAAAAAATTCTGACTAGAATAGAATACATGATTCAGAGCTTTTGTGCATTTATGAAGAAAAGAAAGAGGAGTCCATAATTCACGATGTATCCACATAAATTTGGGTCGGCATTCATTGTCAGTCTGGCAGCGGCTTAACCATGTCATCCGAATTTCTGGCCCACACCATCATGGACACATAACACATTCTTCTTGGAGTCCTTGTTATTTTTTAGAGCATATTGTCTTTATCCCCAATCCTTAATTCAAAAATTACTTATCCTCTACTTCTTTCAAAAAATCATTTACCCCCCCATTGTTAGAGTTTCCGTCATTTGACCATCTATTTGGTCAATTTCGTGTCATGTGCACGACATGTGACCTGAAAATAGACTGAAATGTCCTTATTTCTAACTAACCCAACCCAACTCATATACTTGGGTTAAAGCCACACGTGGTATCATCCTAACGCTGCGACAGATTGATGGCCTAGATTAAATCAGTTATGTTTATTTTTCATTAACCCAACTGTTTAATAACAAAAAACCTATTCTCTCTCTCTCTCTCTCTCTCTATCTCTTTCTCTCTCTCTCTCTCTCTCTCTCTCTCTCTCTCTCTTTTTCTCTCTTTAAAATCAACTGCTAAATCACCCTAATTGCCATGAAATCCCCCTTCACTACAACTCAAAACAACCAAAATTTTTACTCAAAATCGCTTTCTAATACAACCTTGACCCACCCTAACACCAATAATACCATTACTGACCAACAACACTATTATTAGGAACCCACCTCTGTACTCGACCTCTGCGGCAGTCCCAACCCCGTCGCCGGTGGGTCAGACTTTGCTCCTGATTTTATGACTGTCTATACAGTCTCTAATGGATCTCTTCTTCATTGGGATAACTACACAAATTTACATCATCCTCATCCTTCTATATTGCTTGCATCATCAAAAGATTGGGATTCCATGACATGGAATTTAGGTTTGAAAGATGATTCTAAAAATCTCCTCCAATTTGGTCCTTTACTTGAACCTTTAAACCCTAATCCCTCTCAATTTCTGCCACAATCTGATCCCTTCAATCCTTCACTTCTTGTTACTAGGGATTTCAACTCTGTAAATCAAGATCCGAATTTTAATTCCTCCATCAATTTAGGAGAAATTGATTNATATAAATTTTGTCTAAATCTATTACTAAAAACTGTGTGCAAAAATATTTTTGCATGTTTTCTACATATGCAAAAATATTTTTGCATAAATAAACATAGAACTAATACAAATCGTACATTTTATCTAGATTGCATCCAAATTCGAATTTGCAAGTTTTAAAATCAGGTAACATCAAAAGAAGAAGTGAAGATCTCGAAAAATACTTACCAAATATATAAATTTTGTCAAAATTTGTTACTCAAAATAGTAAGTAAAAATATTTTTGCATATGTTTCTGCGTATGCAAAACTTGAATTTCAAAAAGTTTTTTCCAAATGTATGAAATTCGTCGAAATCTAGATTTTAGTTTAAGAGATATAATATTCTCAAGTTTAAAAATAAAAAAGATAACTTTCTCTCCTACCGTTGTATAAGTTAGAAAAAAATAAAAATGTATTGAAGAAAATAGTAAAGGGAAAAACATGAACCATTTCCTTGACATAGTTTTAGCCATGGTTGCAGCCCTAACCCGATTTTTTTTTCCTTGAAAAGGCACGCCAGGATTAGGGAGACCCCAACCAAAACAACACAAAAAAAAAACTAAAAAACGACTAACGAATATACACTCTGCCCCTAACCCGGTTCTTACTTGGACTACAAGTGGAATCACAATTCGATGACCCTTACCTTTCCACTTCATTCCAAGACTTCTGGGGGAGGAGATGGAACTTGATGGCTACTTTTGCTGTGTCTGGGCTTATGAATGCACGAATTTATGTTTTACTATATGAGTACTGTGTGGGCCACTTGGGAGGTGACGTGGTTCTTTGCGCTCTATAGGGTCTATTTGGGTGTAGAGATATCTGTGAAGAAGGCTCTGAATTGGAGGTGGCGGTTACATCCGTTGGTTTCAAGACCGTTGATAGTTGGATTCGTAATGGTTACCGGTTTCTAGTTGTTTTTTACTCAATTAATACGATATGGTGCGGATGTTACAGCGATCAAGGAGTACGCTGTTGGTGAAGAGTTTAGTAAGCGTTTGGTAAGGGTTTCTCTTGGTAGACGAGTGATCGATTTTGCACACCTTGTATACTATAGTGATTTCTCGTTACCAAGTGCGGACACGGCGAGGGGTTATGCACATGACACTAGTTTTATTTTCTTATTTTTTCAACTAAAAACAGGACACGACACGAGAACATGACACAAATACAGTGCTCTATTAGAGAAGTGTCCATACTTCATACCTCATTACCTTAACAAAAAAAGGGTTGTATTTTGTTAACCTTTCTATTTTTTCAGGGAAAAAGATTTTTGGACAGACAAAAAATCAGACTTAGTGCGAGAAGGTGGGATCCACCTAATAACACCATTGACACACCAGCGGACTCTGAGATCAGTAGTGCTGAATCAAAGGGCAACACACCAAATCAACCCCCTCCCTAACGGTCATCAGACACACCAATAGATAGAATACAATCCATCATCCATCTGTTGCTTTGCTAGCCCTTAGATTTATTCTAGAACATTCTCTGTATTTTCTATTCTAGAACATTCTCTGTATTCTATAAATACAATATTGTATTCCACCGATGATGAATGAGACATAATATTCTTGACCTAATTCTTATCTTTTATGGTATCAGAGCCGCCGCCTCAGAGCAACCCTAAAAATCTCTACCTAACCCTAATCTTCCGCCGCCATTCTCTCTTCTTTCCCTCATTATGTCGACACCCTCAGCTTTCAACGTCTCTAACATTGGCAACCTCGTTCCGGTCAAGCTCACCAGGGAGAACTATCTCCTCTGGAAGTCCGTCTTCTTGCCCATCCTACGTAGCTATAATCTGCTACGTTTTGTTGATGGTACCCACCCCTGTCCTACTGAATTCCTTACTGCTGCTGATGGTAAGGAAACCACCTCCGTTAACCCTGCTTTCACTGAATGGATTCAGCTTGACCAAACCCTGCTCATCTGGCTCAATGCCACCCTTTTTGAGAGTGTTTTCCCCTATGTGGTTGGCTCCGCCACGTCCCGTGACCTCTGGCTCACCTTGGAACGTCGGTTCTCCTCTGTCTCCCGAGCTCATGTTCTACAGCTCAAGAATCGCCTTCAACATCTCACTAAAGGCAACCTTTCCATGGCTGACTACCTCAATCGCATCAAGCAACTCACCGACGGCTTAGGAGCTGCGGGCAGCCCGGTCGACGACATTGACCTTGTCGTCCATATCCTCAACGGCCTACCACCAGAGTACGATGCTTTTTGCACCTCCATTCGCGTTCGCCACCCTCCAGTCTCTGCTGAAGAACTTCAAGCCCTCATATTCAGTGAGGAACTCAGTGTTCTGACTCGTCAGCAACAACTTCTCAACCCAGAACCCACTCACACTGCCCTTGCAGCTGCCACTGCAACTCGCCCCAACAACAGAGCTTCCTTCAACCAAAACTCTTCTGGTCGCTTCTCTAAGGACAAGCAGAAGGCACGCCCTCTGTATCATGGAAGTTCCTCTTCCTCTGGGTCTGGAAACAAAAATGCTGACCGACCCACCTGCCAAATCTGCAATCGCATTGGGCATACTGCCATCGATTGCCACAATCGCATGAATCACGCCTTTCAGGGCCGAATCCCCACTCAGCGTCTTCGTGCTATGGTTGCAACCAATGGCAACCACTCTCCCCATGGTGATGATCATACCACAACCTGGATTGCCGACTCTGGCGCCTCGGCTCATCTCACCAATGATCTCTCCAATCTGTCTGTTCATTCAGACTATCAAGGCACTGACAGGGTCCTTGTAGGTAACGGTCAAGGTTTGGCTATTTCTAAAATTGGCTCATCTAAGTTTTTTGCAAATCAGTCATCCTTTAAATTAAATGACATCCTTCATGTCCCTCGTATTGCTTACAATCTTCTTTCGGTCAATAAATTTGTCACTGACAATGATTGTTCAGTCCTTTTCTCACCATCTGAATTTTTTGTGAAGGACAACAAGTCGGGGAGGATCCTCTTCCAAGGGCCAACTGAACAGGGCCTCTATCCCCTGCGTCTCACTACTGGTTCATCTCTTCCTAAGGCATCGTCCAACCACGTTCTCTCTCCTGCTTTCCCTAAGGCTCTTGTAGGCCAATTTAGCTCGTCGACAGTTTGGCATCGGAGGCTTGGGCATCCCTATAATGCAACCTTCAAACTCTTGCGAGCTCGTCGTCAGATTCCGAGTCTTGAGTCTAAGTCTGTACATGCCGTTTGTTGTGAATGTCAAATGGGGCGTAGTACTAAACTTCCTTTTGATCGATTATGTATACGCACCATATCTCCATTACAAATTGTTCACACAGACTTATGGGGTCCATCCCCTGTTACTTCTATTACTGGATTTCGTTTTTATGCTAGTTTTGTTGATGATTGGTCTCGTTACTGTTGGTTATTTCCACTTCATCGCAAATCTGACTATTATTCTATTCTTGTTACGTTTACTAACAAGGTTGAGAATCTTCTCTCTTCCAACATCAAAATCTTACGATGTGATCGAGGGGGAGAGTTCATTGACGGTCGAGTACAAACTTTCCTTGCAAATAAAGGAATCACCCAACAGTTTGCCTGTCCTAAGACCCCCGAGCAAAACGGTGTGGTCGAACGGAAACATAGGCACATATTAAACTTGGCCCGAACATTGATAGCCCAATCTGCTGTCCCAAAAACCTACTGGGTACATATATTTAGTACTGCTGTTTTCCTCATCAATAGAATGCCTACTCGTACACTTCAAAACTCCACTCCTTGGCACAAACTTTTTCATATACACCCCGATTACAAAGCTCTTAAATCCTTTGGATGTGCATGTTATCCTTGGCTGTCTCCGTATGCTACTAACAAATTGGATTTTCGCAGCAAACAGTGTGTATTCATCGGCTATAGCCTTGATCACAAAGGTTACCACTGCCTTGATCCTTCCACAGGACGGATCTACACCTCACGGCATGTCATCTTTGATGAGCAAACTTTCCCTTTCAAAGCCACCACCAATGCCATGCCCGATACTACCTACCTTGATGACTGGCTACCCACTTTACCTCTCCTACCTTTTATTACCAGCAAGCCCATTTCATTGCCTTTGGTGACTTCACCTCCTCTGCTCCCTACCCCACATCAGGCTCAGCACCCTTCCAGCCCACACGGCTCACCCACTATCTCTACTTCTTCCAGGGTCCAGACTCCAACCTTACCTAACCCACCTAATCCTTCAACTGGGCCTACCTCTCTACACCCGCAACAGGCCCAGCAACCTTCAAGCCCACAAGGCTCACCCACTATCTCTACCTCTTCCCTGGTTCAACCTCCAGTCTTACCCAACCTACCTAATTCTCCAACTGGGCCTCCACAACCTTCAACTACCCACCCAATGCAAACCCGGTCCAAATCTGGAATCTTTAAGCCTCGGGCTCTTGTCACAACCAAACATCCCCTACCACCTCACCTTTTTGCCTTGACGGCCAACCCCACTCCCACGTGTTATACCCAAGCCATCAAATACCCCGAATGGCGTGATTCCATGGCAACTGAATTCAATGCCTTGCTTCACAACCATACATGGACCTTGGTCCCATCTCAACCCAATCAAAACGTGGTGGGCTGCAAATGGGTTTTTCGCACAAAGCATCGATCCGATGGCACCATCGAACGGCACAAGGCCCGACTCGTTGCCAAAGGGTTCACCAGAAACCGGGCCTGGACTATTCCGAAACCTTCAGCCCCGTGGCCAAGCCTGCCACTATACGGATGGTCCTTGTTCTTGCTGTTCAGTTCGATTGGCCCATCAAACAGCTAGATGTCAGCAATGCTTTCCTTCACGGCCACCTCACGGAAGAAGTATATATGCAGCAACCGCCTGGTTTTCACGACCCTGCTTACCCAAATCACGTCTGTCGCCTCCATAAATCTCTTTATGGGCTAAAACAGGCCCCCAGGGCCTAGTATGAAGAGCTGACTATAGCACTACTGGAACTGGGCTTTCGTATTTCAGCTGCTGACTCCTCTCTGTTTGTTCATCAAGACCGGGGCACCATCACAACCATCCTTGTGTACGTTGATGATCTTCTCATTACGGGCAGCTCTATCAACTTCTGTCATCAACTAATCACGCAACTTAGCACCCGTTTTGCTATGAAAGATCTTGGCCCATTGCACTATTTTCTCGGCCTTGAGGTTCACAGAACCACTAAGGGCATCTACCTCTCCCAAACCAAATATACCGTTGACCTTCTTCTTCGGACCCACATGGCTGGGGCAAAGGCCTGTCGCTCTCCTGTTGCAACTGGTTCTCAACTTCACGCTCTAGATGGTGACCCACTCGCTGACCCAACTGACTATCGTTCTCTCGTTGGAGCTCTACAGTACCTAACATGGACTCGCCCGGACATTAGCTACGCTGTCAATCAAGCGTGCCAGTTCATGCATCAACCTCGCTCTTCTCACCTCGCTGCTGCCAAACGAATCCTTCGATTCCTCAAGGGTACCACAAGTCATGGCATTTTTCTACAAAAGGGAACGTTGGATCTACATGCCTTCTCTGATGCCGATTGGGCCAGATGCCCAACAGGTCGTCGCTCCACTAATGGGTTCTGCCTCTTCCTTGGACCGAACCCTATATCATGGTGCTCCAAAAAGCAACCCACAGTTGCCAAATCCTCCACAGAATCTGAGTACCGCTCTCTTGCCATCACTGCTGCCGAAATCATCTGGGTTTGTGACATCCTCAAGGATCTCAATGTCTATCTTCACTCAGCTCCCAAAATTTGGTGTGATAGCATCAGTGCCCTTGCTCTTGCATCAAACCCTGTCTTTCATGCTCGCACGAAACATGTGGAGGTCGACTACCACTTTGTTCGCGAGCTAGTTCAATGTCACTCTGTTCAACTCAATTACATCTCCACTCAGGACCAAACAGCAGACATCTTCACAAAGGGCCTCTCTTCCGTACGGTTTCTCTTTTTACAGAGCAAGCTTCGAGTTCTCCCCTGTCCCTCGAGCTTGAGGGGGAGTAATAACACCATTGACACACCAACGGACTCTGAGATCAGTAGTGCTGAATCAAAGGGCTGTTGGAAAAATTGTAGGGACAGTATAGAAAACTAGAACGATTCAAGAACTCCAAGGCACGTAAAAGCTATCATTCAAAAAATATTTCACCCATATAATTGCACCAGGGTATACGAAATATGTTTTCAGGATACAATGGAGTCTAACCGTAGGATTTGTGAGTTCGAATGTGCAAGATTCGATCACAACTCAAGAACAATCTTTTTGATCTCTGATAATGCCAAAA
>MVGT01000143.1:29125-49451 GCA_002174775.1 Macleaya cordata | reverse complement strand
TTTTTTTTTTTTTTTTTTTTTGAAAGAAAACGTGAATGCGACATGCTTTGCCAGATCTTTTTGTCTTTTTAACTTAAATGCTGACAACAAACACACCTACATCAGGGGTAACATAAATAGCTAGCAAAGATAAAATGTACAGAAAGAAACTGAGAATAAGGAGAGAAACTTAGAAAGAGAGAGATCTTAGAGAGAGAAACAATGAACAGTGAGATCAAGAGCTTGATTAAGGTATGGATTACAGTTCTTGCATCTCTATCTTACTGTTACTTCTTCTCCAAAAAAATCCCAAAAGGGTTTCTCAGACTTCTCTCAGTCCTCCCAATTATTCCCATCTTCACAATGCTCCCACTTTCTCTCTCTTCCATCAATCTTCTTGGTATCATTGGCTTCTTCATAGGTTGGCTTGCTAATTTCAAGCTTCTCCTCTTCTCCTTTGATCAGGGCCCTCTTTCATCAAACCCACCATTATCATTCAAACATTTCATCTCCATTGCTTGTTTTCCTGTCATGATCAAATCCAAAAACAAACAGAACCCATCTTCCCAAATCAAAATCAAACAAAACCCATCTCCTCAAAATTCATCAAATAATCATGAAAACCCATCAATCTCATCAACATCTTCTACCCAAATTAAACCCAAATCTCTATTAAATTATGCTATCAAGGGCTTACTTTTGGTTCTACTGATTCGTGTTTATGACTACAAACCTTATTTAAACCCTAATTTCATCTTACTCCTGTATTGCTTCCACATCTACTTAAACCTAGACATTCTTCTAGCCCTGGTTTCAGCTATGGTTCGGTTCTTTCTCGGGCTAGAACTGGAACCGCAATTCGACAGCCCTTTCATTTCTACCTCGCTGCAAGACTTTTGGGGCAGGAGATGGAATCTAATGGTTACTGGTATTCTACGACCCACCGTATACCAACCCGTACGATCCATTTGTACGCGTATTTTTGGAAGGAGGTGGGCCCAACTAGTGGCACTACTTGCCACGTTTGCTGTGTCGGGGCTAATGCACGAGCTCATTTTTTTCTACTTCGGGCGTGTGTGGCCCACGTGGGAAGTCATGTCGTTTTTTGTTCTCCATGGGATCTGTTTGGCTGTGGAGATTGAAGTCAAGAGGTGTTTTAACGGCAGGTGGCAGTTGCATCGGTTTGTTACAGGACCGTTGACAGTTGGATTTGTGCTGGTTACTGGTTTCCGGTTATTTTTCCCTCAATATCTACGGTGTGGGGCGGATGTTAGGGCGATTAGGGAGTACGCTATTATTGGGGAGTTTGTTAAGGGTGTGGTATCGAATATTTGGGTTTCTGTTGGTGGAAAAATTGATACTGTAAGTGCGTAGTGTACACCTTGCTTACAATTGTACATCACAGCTATATGTACCACAAAAAAAAAAAAACACTCGTGAGTTTAATGCAAAATCAAAGGTGGACGCAAAAGATTGTGAGTCACAAGCATCCCTACCATTCTCGCATTCATGGTTGTTTTTAAATTCAGTGATTATCGAAAATCCTATATAATTTTTTATTGAAGGTGAAATTTACGGTGTATGCGATGGATGCGAATCACGAGAGTATGTAAAAAATAATTTTATTATGATGCGAATCACAAAAATATGTAAAAAATAATTTCACCGTCGAATTAAAATTCGATAAAAAATTATGTAGGACTTTGGTGTAAGTTTAACGTTGTACTTTTGAATTAGGTTAAAAATTCAGTTGGCATTTTCAATATACATCGCATTATTTGTCTAAAAATTTCTCTTTAATCTGTTTTTGTGTATCTATCTCTATGTTTTGTTCAATGATTGAAAACGAGTTAGAATCCAATAATACATAATTATTTTATTTTATTTTAATTTCAGGCATTAATTCCAATAGAATTAAACTAATATATACCACTAGCTTACATGAATATTTTAAAAGATGTTATTACATGGATAACGTGCACCACATGCATGCACTTGTAAATATACAGGTTGGAGTACGTGCAACATAAAATAATTGAGATAAAAAGAAGGAAGACAAGGAGAGTGATTAGTGGTACGTGGTTTTAGGATCGAGGTTTGTGGTGTGTGGTAGGTATTTTCCTTGACGTTCTTTAATATTGCATACGCCAAATTTAAGTGCAAGTCAAAATGCCCTCCACTTGAAGGGAGAACATGCAATACATCGGTTATGATTTATTTCATTCAATTTAGTCCATAAAAAATGTAGGAGTCTAATTAGTAAAAAAAAAAAAAAGTTTGGATAGGTTTACCTTCTAATTACTTCAAAGTAACACTTAACTATATGTGCATGTTAACACCGACTACTTTTTTTTAATTTTATTTTTTACATAAAATTGTCATAATTTTAAAAATACAAATTAGTTTTTCACAAAATTTATATATTTGCAAAGCATTCGTCGAGATCTTTGAAGTGAGACCAGACAACAATAATTTTTTTAAAAAAAATAAAAATATTTTTTATACAAATTTATTTTTGCGTAACATAAAGCTAGGTGCTAGATTGCATCTAAATTCAAATTTGCAAGCTTCAAAACCATGTACAATCAAAAGAAGAAGTGAAGATCTCGACGATTACTTTCCAAACATATAAATTTTGTCTAAATCTATTACTAAAAACTGTGTGCAAAAATATTTTTGCATGTTTTCTACATATGCAAAAATATTTTTGCATAAATAAACATAGAACTAATACAAATCGTACATTTTATCTAGATTGCATCCAAATTCGAATTTGCAAGTTTTAAAATCAGGTAACATCAAAAGAAGAAGTGAAGATCTCGAAAAATACTTACCAAATATATAAATTTTGTCAAAATTTGTTACTCAAAATAGTAAGTAAAAATATTTTTGCATATGTTTCTGCGTATGCAAAACTTGAATTTCAAAAAGTTTTTTCCAAATGTATGAAATTCGTCGAAATCTAGATTTTAGTTTAAGAGATATAATATTCTCAAGTTTAAAAATAAAAAAGATAACTTTCTCTCCTACCGTTGTATAAGTTAGAAAAAAATAAAAATGTATTGAAGAAAATAGTAAAGGGAAAAACATGAACCATTTCCTTGACATAGTTTTAGCCATGGTTGCAGCCCTAACCCGATTTTTTTTTCCTTGAAAAGGCACGCCAGGATTAGGGAGACCCCAACCAAAACAACACAAAAAAAAAACTAAAAAACGACTAACGAATATACACTCTGCCCCTAACCCGGTTCTTACTTGGACTACAAGTGGAATCACAATTCGATGACCCTTACCTTTCCACTTCATTCCAAGACTTCTGGGGGAGGAGATGGAACTTGATGGCTACTTTTGCTGTGTCTGGGCTTATGAATGCACGAATTTATGTTTTACTATATGAGTACTGTGTGGGCCACTTGGGAGGTGACGTGGTTCTTTGCGCTCTATAGGGTCTATTTGGGTGTCGAGATATCTGTGAAGAAGGCTCTGAATTGGAGGTGGCGGTTACATCCGTTGGTTTCAAGACCGTTGATAGTTGGATTCGTAATGGTTACCGGTTTCTAGTTGTTTTTTACTCAATTAATACGATATGGTGCGGATGTTACAGCGATCAAGGAGTACGCTGTTGGTGAAGAGTTTAGTAAGCGTTTGGTAAGGGTTTCTCTTGGTAGACGAGTGATCGATTTTGCACACCTTGTATACTATAGTGATTTCTCGTTACCAAGTGCGGACACGGCGAGGGGTTATGCACATGACACTAGTTTTATTTTCTTATTTTTTCAACTAAAAACAGGACACGACACGAGAACATGACACAAATACAGTGCTCTATTAGAGAAGTGTCCATACTTCATACCTCATTACCTTAACAAAAAAAGGGTTGTATTTTGTTAACCTTTCTATTTTTTCAGGGAAAAAGATTTTTGGACAGACAAAAAATCAGACTTAGTGCGAGAAGGTGGGATCCACCTAATAACACCATTGACACACCAGCGGACTCTGAGATCAGTAGTGCTGAATCAAAGGGCAACACACCAAATCAACCCCCTCCCTAACGGTCATCAGACACACCAATAGATAGAATACAATCCATCATCCATCTGTTGCTTTGCTAGCCCTTAGATTTATTCTAGAACATTCTCTGTATTTTCTATTCTAGAACATTCTCTGTATTCTATAAATACAATATTGTATTCCACCGATGATGAATGAGACAGATAATATTCTTGACCTAATTCTTATCTTTTACCACCGCCATTCTCACTTTTGGCAGTGGGACCGATCATGCCACCTATACTTCTGGCACTAGTTCTGACATTTGGTTGGTCCAAATAGCATTACTCTTTTTTCGCAACTTATTTTAATTTAATAACAAAAACGATTTAGAATCCGGTTACATTTTACATGCTATTGAAAGTCTCCAACGAGATTTCTAGGATAAATCTTCTCTTGGAAAAGGCCTTTATCTGAAAACCTGGGCTTCAATCTGGAAGCTTCTGACTACTGGACGCTTGGTTATTCATCTTCTTCATAGAGCTAACTTAGCTCTTCTTTCCAAAATTCGATGGTGCCTCCTCATCCAACCAATTCTATTGTAGCAAAATTTTTAAAAGTTAAATACTATCCTAATATATATAAGTCTGTCATCTCAACCTAATATAAATCATAATACTTCTTAGATTTGGAAATTAAGGGCATTCTTATGGATTTAGATCAACTGAAAAAATACTTAATTTGGCAAATTGGTGATAGATCTCAAATTAATATTTTGGACTCATCCATGGGTTACTAATCTTGATAATGGTCTATCTAATTATCATACTTCGATTAGATAATTTCAACCTCAGCACTAATAATCAACTTATCAACCATCTAACTAAAATTTGGAATGTGCCTCTCATTAACTCCATTTCTCCTTAAGTGTGGCTAAAAAACTATATACCTACAGGATGCCTAAAATGGTCTCTTATTAAGAATTGGGTTTGTACTGTTAAATCCCTCTATCATGCTCTCTGCAATACAAGTTCAAGTTTATGTATGAGTTTGGTTCAATCAGGAATAAGAATACGAATCATGTCTTATTTTTATTTTAATTTTTTGGTTCAGGCAAGAATGAGAATCCAAATTAAGACAATTTTTCAAATATACCCATGCCAATATAAACTAATGAAAGAGGCGAAATAATAACTCATTAAAAAAAAAATCTAAGGAGCAATCCAAATAAAGACGTGCATTTTCAAGATTTGTAGCCTAATTAATGGTTCTCTAGCTACCATGAAATTTCATCAACTTGAAAAATGTACCATCACAGATTTGAATTTTTAAGGGTAAGTTGTACATTTATTGTATTATTTAGGGTATAATCGTCCACAAGAATTTAAAAGATTTTTAGGGAATCAGAATCAGAAATCCACAATTATTGCATTATTTAAGGGCATTAAATAAAAAATAGGTTTTTTTTGACAGATCTCATTTTATTTCTGCAAAACAAATATGGCCTTAGGGTTTGACTTTGCCTTACTAATAAACTAATCTATCATTAATGAAGTCCCATGTCTCCTAGCTCTTCCTCAATTTCTTCTTTAGACACCATTAGAAGAGAGATCTATCTAGAGACTTAGAAGAGTAGTGAGAGATGATGGAGGAAGGTGAATTCAAGAATTTCATCAAGGTATGCATTTCTATTTTTGCATGTCTAGGTTACTGTTACTTCATAGTCTCAAAGATCCCAAAAGGAAAGTTTAGACTCCTCTTTCTCCTACCAATCTTCTATTATTTCACCATCCTTCCTTTGAACTTCTACTCCATTGCTCTCACAGGTACTACAACATTCTTCTTCACTTGGCTTGCTAATCTCAAGCTCCTTCTATTTTCCTTTGATCAAGGCCCATTATCATCTACCCAACCAAAATCATCATTTGCATCTTTCATATCTATAGCTAGTCTTCCCATCAAAATCAAACAAAACCCATCTCTTAAATCATCACCTCCTAACATCAAAACCAAAAACAAAAACAAAACTTCAACCTCATCATGATTCAAAAACTAAATCACCCTTTAATTCATCTTCATATTTTGCAATTAAAATCTTTCTTTTTGCACTTGTAGTTTATGTATATTGTAACCACAAGGAATTAACACACCCCAAATTGCTATTAGTCCTATATGTGTACCTATCCCTGGAAATTATCCTAACCACGGGCGCGACCCTGGCTCGATCCGTCCTCGGTCTAGAGCTAGAGCCGCAGTTCGACAAGCCATACTTGTCGACCTCGCTGCAAGACTTTTGGGGTCGGAGATGGAACCTTATGGTCGCGAGTATTCTACGGTCAAGTATATACGAGCCTGTTCGACGTATTTTTACGTGTATTGTTGGGAGGACGTGGGGTCAACTACTAGGGGCATTTTCGACATTTGTTGTCTCAGGGCTCATGCATGAGTTGATATACTATATTATGACGCGCGTGGATCCGACGTGGGAGGTGACGTGGTTTTTTGTGTTACATGGGATTTGCACGTCATTGGAGACCATAGTGAAGAAGGTTTTAACTGACAGGTATCGGTTGCATCCATGGGTGTCGAGACCTTTGACTCTTGGATTTGTCGCGGTTACAGGATTTTGGTTGTTCTTTCCGCAGCTATTGCGGAATGGTGTGGATGTAAAAGCGATGGCTGAATATGGTGTTTTTAAGGATTTTGTTATGAATAATCTGAGATCATAAATCCTCTTTTAATTGTTGTAGTTTTATTTTATTTTATTTTTTTAAATTTTTCGATAAAAAGAAAATTTATAAATTAAAGATGAAAATATTAAATTTGTAGACATTCAATTTAAAATTAATTGAGAATAAGTGAAGTGACTCAGAATATTTATATATTAGATTGTAAAGCTTTTATTTTTTTTTACGTGCCACTATTTCAATAGAGCATGGAGTATTACACAGCTGTATCAGTTTTACATGGAGAAAGTCAGAAGAATGGTTTTAATATATATTATCTTTATAAAAATTAATTAATTCTAAAGTTTTTAGACTAATATTATATAAAAGTTTTAGGATGATGTAATAATTTTTAGAAATATTTTAAAGACAGATTAGAAAAAAGTTAATGAAGGCTACTAGCTAGTCAATTATATATTAATTTATGAGTAGGATGCTATTTAGCATTAATCTTTAGTTTATACAAACCAATAAGGCCGGCCACCATGATCGATGTTCTTTTTTAAATTTAAATTATTTAAAAAATTGATTTTTAAGCCGTACCCTTTTTTTTTTTTGTTGGCAAATTTGACCTGTCTCCCGGTTAATGTTCTAAAAAATTGGGTATGGCCCCTAAGATCTTGGACCTGGTCAATAATCAACACTGACCAATAGAAAAATAGAGTTTTAGAAATATCGATAAACCTACAACAACACTTAAAACAATCTCTACACCAAAGTGAATTCAACGGTGAATGCGTAAATTCTATACACCCAAATTGAATGCACTTTGTTTGATAGAGGTGTTGCTATAGCTCTAGCACGATCCTTTAAATAATTTAAAATCATCTAACTTACCTACAATTCTAATTTTATAAATTAAGTTCTTAATTGTACTCATTACAACTAATTACAAGACATTGTGTGTCTCCATTGCAAGGTTGGACATGGAGAAGATCGAAAAAAGAAGAAAAAACTAATCTAAAGTTCAACTAATATAAAATGCAGGGTTGAATGTATCAAATTCACTCTGTCATGGTCATGAACTCTTAAAAACTAGACCAGAAGAAAAACAAACAACAGCTATAGAAATCAAAGAGGCAGATATAAGAACGACGATTCATCGTCGTTGTACATTGCCGTCTAACAAGAAGAAGAAATTAATAATGGAGGGTGAGTTAGGGAGCTTGATCAAGGTATGGATTACAGTTATTGCATCTCTAACCTACTGTTACTTCATCTCCAAAAACATCCCAAAGGGATTCATCAGACTCCTCTCAATCCTCCCAATTATTTTCATCTTTCTCTACCTCCCACTCAATCTCTCTTCCATGCATCTAGGCGGCAACACCGCCTTTTTCATCGCTTGGCTTGCTAATTTCAAGCTTCTCCTCTTCGCCTTTGGTCGAGGCCCATTGATCTCTTCTTCTTCTTCTTCTTCTTCTTCTTCTTCTTCATCATCTTTATCACTCCCACTTTTCATTTCAGTTGCTTGTTTTCCCATCAAGATTAAACAAAAACCCCAATCTCCTCAAATCATGAGTACTACCAAATCCTCCTCCCGAATTTCATCAAATAATCAGAACCGGATTAATAATAAACCCAAATCACTTCTAGGTTATGCTATTAAAGGATTAGTTTTAGTCCTATTGGTTCGTGTTTATGATTACAAACATCTTCTACACCCAACCTTCATCTTATTCCTCTACTGTTTCCATATTTACTTCACCCTAGAAATTATTCTAGCAATGGGTGCAGCTCTGGCCCGGTTCTTGCTCGGGCTAGAACTGGAACCACAGTTTGATGAGCCTTACCTGTCCACTTCACTCCAAGACTTTTGGGGTAGGAGATGGAACCTGATGGTTACGGGTATTCTACGGCCCACTGTATACGAACCCGTAAGGTATATTTCTACCCGTATTCTTGGGAAGAGGTGGGGCCTACTCCTGGGTCTACTGGCCACTTTTGCTGTGTCGGGGCTTATGCACGAATTGATATTCTTCTATCTTGGCCGTGAGTGGCCCACTTGGGAGGTGATGTGGTTTTTTGCCCTCCATGGGGTATGTTTGGCTGCGGAGATTTCAGTGAAGAAGGCTCTGACTGGGAAATGGCGGTTGCATCCGGTTGTTTCAGGACCGTTGACGGTTGGATTCGTAATGATTACGGGTTTCTGGCTGTTTTTTCCTCAATTATTACGGTCTGAGGCGGATTTAAGAGCAATTAGGGAGTACGCTATTTTTGGGGAGTTTAGTAAGAGTTTGGCACGGGATATTTGGGTATCTCTAGGTGGACGAGGAATAGATTTTGTAAGTGCGTAATGCACACTTGCTTATGATAGCCATTCAAAAAAAAAAAAGTCATTTCTCGATTAATCTATCTATTTTTCAACGATATGATTCTGCTTTTTTTCCGTTGATAGGGTTAAGTTTTGTTAATTTATTTAATGAGGCAAGATCCATTGACACAACTTATTTTTGGCCAGAGGATTTCAGGGTTGATTTTTTGTCAGGATTATGTTCTTATTATTCTGATCATCATCACTAAAAATTATATAATAACTTTTAGATCTATAAAAAAGTTGCGTGAATTATAGACTATATATTTTTTTACCGTTAAATTTCATTAATGTTTTAATGAGCTTAAAAGTTTTAGGACATGATGATTTTATAAGAGGATGATCACGTGGTAGGAAATTAGCTTCACATCATTAGATCTACGGCCCTCACAAGGGTTTGCACCAAAAAAGTGTTTTAATGGATTTGACTCTTATTTGAAAATAAATTAAAAAAAGGGCTTGAATAACTAGGTCTTTGTGACTCTAGTGTGACCTGCAGTATATGAAAGAGGGGATCTAAGTAAAGTTTGATTTTTGTAAGGATGTTTCTTCTAATCTTTTCATCATATAAATTATCATATTAAAAAAAAAACCTTGCTCTTCAACCCCACTAAATCATCCTGTTAAAGTAAATAAATTTTTTTGTACGGTCAAATTTCCAATCAACTTTAACTAGGTTAAGAGTTTAAAATAGATTAATTTTCAGTGAAGATGAACTACATATATAGTAAGAATATCTTCATTAAAAATTAACCTTTATATTATTTTTATGTGGGCCCTACATGTACAATAACTCTAGGTCACAAGATCGCTTCCCATCATCTAAAATTCAGTCAATATATATATATATATGAGGGAGGTAATTGTAGCCCCTTTAGAACGCCTCCTCTTGTGGGGCCCATATGTGATGCATCTAGGGGCTGATTTTTTAGAGAATATTCTCCTCACTATGTATATCATCATATTAAAAAATCAGCTTGTTCTATAACTTTTAACCCCCTCAAATTACTTCTTAAAAATTAGTAACTATTTGACCTCTCAAATAGTTACAAATTTTGAAATATGATGATATACATAGTGAGAAGAACATCCTCTAAAAAAATCACCCCTTGGATGCATCGCATGTGAGTCCCACTGAAAGGAGCGTTCTAAGAGGGGGTGCAATAACCTCCCTCTCTATATATATTTTCTATTGGATAAAATTTTCTATTTATTGTCAAAGTACGAAAGGGAGATATTGTCCACCCACTCAACAATCAGTGGGTGGAAACTAATTCTATCATCCGACAACTGGTGAGGGTGTTATATATATATGAAAAATGATTTTTAGACTGACGATTTTACAAAATTGGTGCCAGAAGCTTATGTGGTAGGGTGGGACCACCACCTTTCTCCTCCCAAAAATGTGTTGAAGGAGTTTTCAACTTACATGACAGTGGGACCGACTATGCCACATAAGCATCGGGCACAACTTTTGTAAGTTAGTCGGTCCAAAAAGCACTACTGTATTATATGGAGAACCCCAACTTGGACAAGTGGATGATTTATTTATGGATTTTATTATTTTCCATGGAGGGAAAGTTATTTTGAATGGAGTGGAAGCAATTTTGTTGAGACTTCAAACCCAAATTATTTTAGATAAAATGAAAGTTCTTATTATCACTTCACAACACAAAATACATCCCACCACCATCGTCCCCAACAACCAAGGTAAAAGATATAGAAGAGAGTGACAACAGAAGGAGAAATTGACAAAAAGAGAGAACGAGAGAGATCTAAAATTAATAAATTAGACAAAAGGTAGTCAAAGACGATGATCGAATTCGATCATTATCGTAAAAATTTTTAGATCTGGGTTTATCTTTCAGATAGAGTTTGTTATGGTGGATGGTAGCGGTGGGTGGTGGCACTGAGAGAGAGAGAAAAAGAAGTATTCTACTCCTTTTTGTTATATTTTTCTCAAATTTAGGTTTCTCTTTAAGCATCGATTTAAAATTTAAGATGGGTGGTGGTTCAATTACAAATCTGGGATTTAAGATTTCTCGTCGGTTTCAAGCGCTTCTTTCCCTCTACCTCATACCTCCTGTTAATGGTATGAGGTAGAGACAATGGTGAGAGTGTGGTGGAGGTTCTCTTAGTGGTAGTGATGGTGTGGGGGTGGTGTTGGTGGGGTGGAATGGTGGTGGCCATCATAGTTGGGTGGGGTGTATTTTAGTGGAGAACCCTCTAACAACCTCAAACATGCTTCCCTAATATCAACACTCTTTTGTTAACTCATGCCCTTAGAGCACTTATTAAGGTTAAAATGTTAGTGCATTGTTTATCTACTAAAGGTTGTCTATTTAGACTGATTTTTTTTTAATATGTTATTTTTACATTTGGATCATATGTAAAACAATCAGCTCAATCAGAGATCATTAAATCTAAAATTTGAAAGTGTGAATGTAAGGGCTAGAGATTTCTAAGTGAGATGATTTTGGTGGGCTTGCATCGATAAATAATGATAATATTATATCCACAAAACATGTATGGATTTGTGGATATAACAAGAAAAAAAAAAAAAAAAAATCCTACAAATTTTGTTCATGGGGCACACGTTTAACATGACCCTTTATTTATTGGGAAATGTCCAGAGTCCACCCACTAAGTACTTCATTCTTAAATTTTTTGAAGGGATTGGAGTGGAAGCCGCCATCAATGACTATCATTTAGTTGAATCTTGGAATGAATTTCTAAAAAGTATTTAAAAAAAGAAAAAGAAAAACAAATTTTTAAGCAATTTCAGAGGTAAGGGTAATCTAGCTAAGATCTCAAAATCGATCATCATCAGTCTTTACTCTTTAGTCTAGTTAAACCAAAATAGCAGCTGTAACAAAAAAAGAAAGAAACAGAAGAGAAGGTGAAACAGATCGAGAATGGAGGATGAGATACAGAATTTCATCAAGGTATGGATTTTTGTTATTGCTTCATTAATCTACTGTTATTTCATAGTTTCAAAGATCCCAAAAGGGTTTCTGAGATTGCTTGCCCTCCTCCCTGTTTTCTATATCTTCACCATTCTTCCTCTCAATCTCTATTCCTTCCATCTTGGAGCTCCTACAGCTTTTTACCTAACTTGGCTTGGAAATTCTAAGCTCCTTCTCTTTTCCTTCAATCATGGCCCTCTATCATCATCATCATCATCATTATCCAGATCTGATCCACCTAAATCACTTCTATTTTTCATTTCTCTAGCTTGTCTTCCCATCAAAATCAAACAAAACAGATCTCCCAAATCATCTCAAAATCATACAAAACCTCAAAAAAACAAAATCCTTCAAAACCCATCTTCTCAAAACATCAAAATCAAACAAAACCCATCTCTGAAATCATCTCAAAATCTGGGAAAACCTAGAAATATCAATTTTTTCAAAAACAGATTCTTTGTTTTGGCTTTAAAAGCCTTACTTTTAGCTCTGGTGATCCGCATTTACGACTACAGAGAGCATTTGAATCCAAATATTATCTTAGCACTATACTGCTGTCACCTGTACCTTGGCGCAGAAATCACTCTTGCAGTGAGTGGAGCTCTGGCTCGAGCCCTTTTAGGTCAAGATTTGGAACCACAGTTTGATGAGCCCTATCTTTCCGCCTCACTCCAAGAATTTTGGGGTCGAAGATGGAATCTTATGGTTACCAGTATTCTACGTTCAACTGTATACGATCCTGTACGTCGTATTTCTACACCTGTTCTTGGGAAAACGTGGGCCCGACTATCAGGGGTATTTTTGACATTTGTTGTGTCAGGACTCATGCATGAGTTGCTGTACTATTATATGTCACGCGTGGATCCGACGTGGGAGGTGACGTGGTTCTTTGTGCTACATGGGATTTGTATGATTTTGGAGGTCTTAGTGAAGAAGATTTTGACTGACAGGTGTCAGTTGCAGCCATGGGTGTCGAGACCTTTGACTATTGGGTTTGTCGCTGTTACCGGATTTTGGCTCTTCTTTCCGCAACTCTTGCGTAATGGTGTAGACAGAAAAGCTATCAGTGAATACGGTCTTTTGGTGGAATTTGTTAGAAATAAAATGAGATTGTAATTTTTTATTTATTTTTTGTTTTTGTTTTTTTTGATGTTCGAGTAAATAAGATTTCAATCTCATCAAAATTAGATTGTTGTCCAAATATGCACGATATAATTATTATTTTCAAAATAGCAGTGCTTCCTCGCTCCAAGAAAGAAGAACCGAATGTGAAAGAAGAACCGAATGTGAGATATCGAATAAGGTGACATTCTAATGAACTAAAACATTCAAATAAGTAAAAGTGTTAATTGTGGAGGTTCATTGGAATGCCAATTCATTTATAGTCTATTTGGACAAGGGATTTTAGGGAGGGATTTTGTGGGGACTAGGGATTTTGAGGAAAAATATAACATGATTTTTCCACCAAATCCTTGGTCCCCACAAAATTCCTCCTCCAAATCTCTTGTCCAAACAGACTATTAGTAATTTTCAGGGTTAGAAAAGCATTCGGCCCGAATGAAATGGCATCCAAATTTAAATACATAACCCACCAAATTTAATAGTTTAATTTGTTTTTAATGTGTTGGTTGGTGAATATAAATGCCACCTCATTCGATATTTGTTGGGCCCAAAGTGGTATTAGGGTAATGCTAGTTGCAACAACAACCAATCCCCTTGGGGCTTTCGTACAGAAACCTATTGGGATCGGCCTAATAATCTATACATATGTACAGATTGAGTTGGCATCCAATCACAACTAATCTTTATGTGTTTGTGAACCTCACATGTACAAATTAAATGGTTGTGATTGGGTGCCAGCTTAATCTATACATATGCAAAGATTATTGGGCCGGTTCTAATAGTGTTTTTGGTTCCCCTATTATCCTTTCAACTATTTTCCTGTTAAACATAATGTGAGTAACGCTAGATAGGCGACCAAGTAGTTGGGAACCTATCTATGGAAGACAGACTAACCCAGGTGGGGCTTCCAAAAAGATAATCTACCGGATTGGTTTCCCACCCTCTAAATATAAACTTAAAGGCCCTGATCTCTACTTACAACTTAACTCTCATAGTTAGTTTAGTTTGCCAATTTATCGGGGGTACACGTTTACTATCTTAGGGAAGTCCATATATTGCATAATTTCATTTGTATGCATAATTTTATTCGAATTTGAGAGTTTCTTGTTTCTCACTTTATATATCCTCCTAATAAGAAATCACCTCATTCTAAAATTTGAAGCTTGCTTATCATTTACATATTGTGGAATTTTTCAACAGTTATTTTGAGGGCGTTAGTGGTTTTAAGGGATTTTAATTTTAGAAGGCCTTTGGCAACCATAACTCAAAATGCGTATGCTTCTCTTAGAAGCACTTCTACTTTGGATAATGCTAAACATACAGCAAAGTCCTACAAAATTTTCTACCAAAAGCTATTCGACGATGGAACTATTTTTCACATACCTTCGTAATTCGCATCCATACCAAAATAATATGCATCCATTGTAGATTATGTCTTCGGTAGAAAATTCTATAGGCTTTTCGATAACCCTAGAATCACCTCTTCTACTTTTGAGAAGTCAAAAGTTAGGAGAAGTTTGTATGACAAAGTAATAATTTATAAGTAAATAAGTTAGTAGTTTGTTGGAGGCCATTAATTGTTTAAGAGAGAAAAAGACAAACTTAATGCGTAACTCGTGGCAAAAGTAACTTCTCACAAATTAAAAATAATTTTTTTTGCTTTGGGTAAAAGAAATTTTTCTACTTATATAAATCATTTTCTTTTTGCATTCTATATACGCTTTTCTACTTTTTAACTTATATAAGTAGAAAAGTTACTTATTATTGTGTTGCCAAACACCTTTTTAAAATGATGTAATTTTAGCTGGTGAGGACTGTATATATGGTTAGTTGCTAGATCATCCTCACTTTAGATTGGCCCTTAGATCATCACTGTATACGTCCTACAAGAATGTAATATGGACTACTCAATCATGTTTTTATTTCGACTTATCATAAGGTTAGAAGTTGGCTAATTTTCACCAAAAATCATCCACCCACAAGCTTTTGTAAGACGTGTAAAAAGGGCTGTCTCATAAAAGTCATACAAGTAATGATTAAATTTATAAAAAACATTAAAAACATAATAAGTTTTTTTACAATGACTTTTTTACGTTTTCCAATCAAATATATATTAATAAAACTTGATTTGGATCGATACAGTTGATCTGAATCTTCTGATGTGGATTCCAGATTCGTTAATTGATTATCAACTGAGTCTGAGTGCATAACAGCGTGTTGAATGTATATATATATATATAACTTTATACGCGTATCGACAAAAACGAACACAAAAAAATTGGCGTTTTTAAATATATAATATGGACGCGCAAAACAATTCAAAGCAGGCATCAACGTCGACGTCGTCACCCTATTCAAAGTCCATGATGTGTAGCTTCCTCATCCTTTTTTGAATAAGTTTTAGTAATTCAGTGAGGGGCAGCTAGCAGGCGGCGGAGGAGGAGGTTCTGGCGGAGGAGGATGGACTTCGACGGTGAGTTTGGGAGATTCATTAAGGTATGGATTACAGTTCTTGTATCACTAACCTATTGTTACTTCATTTCCAGAAACATCCCAAAAGGCTTCCTCAGACTCCTCTCAATCCTCCCAATTATTTCCATTTTTACCCTCCTCCCACTTTCTCTCTCTTCCATTCATCTTAGGGGTAGTACAGGTTTTTTCCTAGGTTGGCTTGCTAATTTCAAGCTTCTCCTCTTCTCCTTTGATCATGGACCTCTTTCATCATCATCATTTATATCACTCCGACTTTTCATCTCCACCGCTTGTCTTCCAATCAAGATCAAACAAAAAAACCCTTCTCATCATGATCATCAAAAAATCAAAATCAAACAAAACCCATCTTCAGAGATCAAATCCAAACAAGACCCATCTCCTCAAATTTCAGAAAATTTGATTAATAAACCTAAATCACCTCTATATTATGCTACACAAGCCCTACTTTTGGCTATATTGCTTCGTGTTTATTACTACAAACAACATTTACATCCAAATTTCGTTTTATTCCTTTACTGTTTCCACATGTACTTCACCCTTGAAATCCTTCTAGCAACCGGTGCAGCCCTGGCCCGATTCTTACTCGGACTAGAACTAGAACCACAATTCAACGACCCTTACTTGTCCACGTCACTTCAAGACTTTTGGGGTAGGAGATGGAACTTAATGGTTACGGGTATTCTACGGTCCACCGTATATGTACCAGTACGATGTATTTGTACGCTTATCTTTGGAAGGAAATGGAGCCTAGTTTTTGCTTTACTTGCTACTTTTGCTGTGTCCGGGCTTATGCACGAATTGATGTTCTACTATATGAGCCTTATGTGGCCCAATTGGGAAGTTATGTGGTTTTTTGCCCTACATGGGATCTGTTTGGCTGTGGAGATATCTTTGAAGAAGGCTTTGTTGAGTACTGGCTGCAAGTGGCGGTTGCATCCATTGGGTTCAGGGCCATTGACGATTGGTTTCGTGGTGGTTACCGGCTTCTGGCTGTTCTTCCCTGCCTTCGGACGATTTGATGCCGACGTTAGAGCGAATGAGGAGATCGTTGAGTTCGCAGGATTTGTTAAGGGTGTTGTAAGGAATACTTGGGTCTCTTTTCGAGGTTGAACACTTGAACTTCAAACGTATAGCATGCGCCATAAATTGGTAATGTCTGTTATTGTTGACAGTTTAGACCTGGATTCAATTCTTGTTTGATCAAGTATTCGATTTACATTAATTCAAATAACAAGGTGAATTGCAATTTTAGCCTTCATATCTAGAAAATAAGAAAGTCTGAGCTCCTAATTATGTGTCATGAATAAACTATTTTGCCAACAAGCTGGTATATTTATCATTATAGAGATCATAAGGTGAGGCTAGAATAGGAAAATAATTCCTTTCAGCCACAATTTTTTGGCTGAAATAACCCAATTTCAGGCAAATCCATTCAGCAACTTAACAATTCCAAATTGGAAATAGGGTAAGTTTGAAAAATAGAAAAAAAATTATTTTGGTCATAGAATTTTCACAAAGTAAAAAATATAATTTTAGGTTTTACACTAAAGTTTGGTGAGGTAGTTGGAGTTTTAACTAAACTAAAATTTGGGTTGGTTTTTTCAACAAGAAAAATTCAAATTTAAGCCTTGGACTCAATTCTTCCTTAAAAGTATTCTTAGCGATCTAGTTCAATGTACTCTTGGTACATCAATATATTAGTTAGAGGTCTCTACCTCTATGATGAAGATATACAACATTGCTTACGCAATCAACTTGATATATTATAGTCTGCTCGATAAATATAATTTATTTAGACTATGAACATTAAACTTCTACTAATGAATTATATCTCTCTATGCTAAACAAAAATAATTAATTATTTATTAAACTATTGATGTCCTTAATATTATTTTTAAGGCATACATGGAACAAAATAAGCACTTAATTTTTTTTTTTTTACTTATTTAGCGTGGATTTCAAATGAGCACTTAAAATTTTTGCCATATTTTAGATATTGTTTTTTTTTACTTTTAGAAAAACCCCACAACTACTAAATCAAAAGATAAATTTTTTGGTGCACGTAAAAAAATTGAGTGCTGCTTTTTGGCCCGATCATATTACAAAACAAATGCCAAAAACTTACGTGGCATGGTGGGTTCCACTGCCACATAAGTTGGAAACCCCTAATAACACTTTGGGAGGAAAAAAGTGGTAGGTTCTACCCTGCCACATAAGTTTCCGGCACCGATTTTGTAAAACAGTCTGGCCAAAAAAACTTTATTGAAAGAAATTTTCTTGCACATTCTTCGAGAAATAGTGAATCTCGATGTTTATAGAAATAATTTTTCTCTGTCTCCTTTATAATTATTAAATTCAATTTAAATTTTAACTTTAGTCTATCCTAGGTCAGATTGACAAAAAAAAAGAACAATGATCTATCACTATATTCAATAAAACTACTCCCCAAGTGAAAACGTGATCATCAGCTAAATTTTATGGTTCTATATATAATTACTCCTAACCCACTTCCGTGGTTGAAATTTGACGGTGATTTAGCTACCGTTCATTTTAAACTATCACCAGCCAAATAGTTTTAATTTATTTATGTGATCACGTTGTTTTGGTTCTATTTCTTCACGTTTTTACTTCAAAGTTTTTTATTTGTTGGAGTCTTAAGCGCAACGCATGCATCACCTACTCGCATAAGTTCAGAGCATTTTCATATTTTTTTTTTGTTTTCAATTGAATAATGAAACAGAGCTTTATTCTCAAATCCCAACTACAAATTTCATAGAACTGATGCAAGCAAAGTCGAAAAGAATCATAGAAATATTATATCAATAGTAGAGGCCGAGGACGACCACGACCACGACGGCCACGACCACTACGTATAAAAATCAATTAATGGATGGCGAGGGCGAGTTCAGGAGCTTTATCAAGGTATGGATTACAGTTCTTGCATCACTAACCTACTCTTACTTCATTTCCAAAAACATCCCAAAAGGTTTCATCAGACTCCTCTCAATCCTCCCCATCATTTCCATCTTTCTCTACCTCCCATTACATCTCTCAACCATCCATCTCATTGGCCCCACTGGTTTCTTCATCTCTTGGCTCGCAAATTTCAAGCTTCTTCTCTTCTCCTTCGATCGTGGCCCTCTCTCATCGTCGTCGTCGTCGCTTCGACTTTTCATCATTGTAGCTTGTCTCCCTGTTAAGATTTTCAAAAAACCAAACCCATCTGATGCCAAAATCAAACAGGACCTATCAACATTATGTTCACCAAGTGCCGAACCCAAACCCAAATCAATTCTATATTATGCTATTGAGGCCTTGTTTTTGGCTCTATTACTTCGTGTTTATGAATACAAACAACATTTAGACCCTAATTTCATCTTATTCCTTTACTGCTTTCACATGTACTTCACCCTTGAAATCCTTCTAGCCATGGGTGCAGCCCTAGCCCGGTTCCTACTCGGACTAGACCTGGAACCACAATTTGATGACCCTTACTTATCTACTTCACTACAAGATTTTTGGGGTAGGAGATGGAACTTGATGGTTACAAGTATTCTACGGTCCACCGTATACGAACCCATACGACCTTTTTCTACGCGTATTTTAGGGAGGACGTGGGGCCTACTCTTGGCCCTACTTGCAACTTTTGCTGTTTCGGGGCTTATGCACGAATTGATATTCTTCTATTTGAGCCGTGTAAGACCAACTTGGGAGGTGATGTGGTTCTTTGCACTCCATGGGACTTGTTTGGCTGTGGAGATTTCTGTGAAGAATAAGGTTTTGAGTACTACTGGCAGGTGGCGGTTGCATCCGTTGGTTTCAGGGCCGTTGACGCTAGGATTCGTGGGGGTTACCGGTTCGTGGCTGTTTTTTCCCTGTGTTTGGACGGTTTGGCACGGACGTTAGAGCGAACGAGGAGATCTCTACCTTCGTGGAGTTTGTTAAGGGTGTTGTACCGGATAGTTGGGTATCTCTTCTTGGACAAATCATATCTTCTTAAGGTTCGTAGGGTTTGTGGGATTCAATTCAAGAGTAGTGTGTTTATTAATCATGAAGAAATGTTCAGCTTTCAAGTTTCAAGAGAAATAATAAAAGTCACATGCTCCGGCTCTTAATAGTTCTTTATTTTCCATCTTATTCCAATTCTATTTTGACCCAAATAACAATACTTTAAAAATACAAATAACTTTTTTAACCAAATTTAAAGTTTTGGAAAACATTCGCCGATATAATTGAAATGAGACTAAACAAACAATACGTTTTTCTAAAAATATTTTATTTTTTTATGCAAATTTATTTTGGGATAATGGCCAAAATATCCAATATATAACGTTTTTAATCCATTTAGTACAAAAGATTTTTAATAAGACTGAAATACCTTTTTTAAAACTTTTTGAATCTGTTTAGTCCTTTTAAAATTTTTTCAAATCTATTTAGTCCATTCCTTCCTGTTTAATGTTTCTGTTATACCCTTATTATATTTGTCAATTACCTTTTTATCTTTGCCAAACGTGTACAGCTGTATGAGAGAGGACTAACGTTATCTTTTTTATTTTTAAACTTTAAAATGTTATATCTCTTCAATTAAAATTCTGATTTTGACAAAATTCATATATTTGGAAAGCACTTTTTGAGATCTTTGAAACTAAACCAGTCAAGAATGGTTTTCAAAAAAAAAAATCACGAAATTGATGCAAAAACGCTTTTTGCATCAGTTCTCATGCAAAAACATTTTT
>MVGT01000143.1:9937-24657 GCA_002174775.1 Macleaya cordata | reverse complement strand
TTAAAAAAAAAAAATCAATGCCAGCAGTGAGGAGAATTAATAAACCCAACTGTATTTTTTTATTAGTATTAATGAGTCTTTAATTACTTGGCGGAATATTAATATTATTAGTAGGTGTAGATATTAAATTAGAATTCTGATGATAACTCTAACGACAGCTGGGGTGCGTAGTAGAATGTTAGATTTTTAAAACTCAAATCTCAAAGCTTAAAAAGAATATAGGTCTGACATATATAGATTATCATAGCGTCCAGTTACAAAGTTGAAGAAGATCTAACAGTCTTACTGGTATTTATATCCTTAGCATTTGCCTCCTAATCATTTGCAAATAAACCCTAACATAAGGTCATTTGTCTAATACTATGTTTGAATGTAGAATTTATATTTCTCTTAGAAAACATGAGTCCTTAGAAACATGAATCTCTAGAAACATGAATCTTTTGGTTTGTTTGACAACCATAAAAGAATCCATAGATTCATGAATCCTTGAAAACTTAAATCATTTGTTTTATTTGGCTGCCATTTAAAATCTAAGGAAAATCTCTATTTTGTTGTATTAATTTTGTGGGGCGTATACAATCTGCACTGAGTTGGGTGAATACATAGTTAATCCTTAGTTTACAATTCCAACAAATTCATAAACTAAGCGCTTTCGTATATTCATAGGTTGTAACTCTCTGTTGTCCAGACATGAATATGCGATCCTGAAATCTAGTCCCCAAATTAAACCTAAATCTTCTCTAAATTATATATGCTACAAAAGCGTTACTTTTCGCGCTTTCGTAACACCAAATCTTGGTGTTCAAATAGCACCGTCCTATTGAGTATTAATCGAGTCATATAGGCTCTGCTTGGTACACCGTGAATATTCGCAAATGTAAAAATTCACAGTTTATCATGTGTTTGTAGATGATTGATGAGGGCATCTAATAAAAAATATTTGGTAGAATTTACAATATGTTTACAAAATAAACCATCTAGAATTTTTAATTAATTTTTTTTAATTTATAGAATTTTAATTAGCACCTACAAGAACTATGAATCTTCGCATTTGCGAATATTCACGGTGTACCAAGGACAGCCATAATATTTCAAAATTGATTGTTAACATTTCTTAAAGAATTAATTAATATTAATTTTACAGAAATGTTAGTAATAATTTTTTCATAAAATTTAATTGTCAAACGAGGCCTAATAACAAATCACATGCTCTGACTCTGATTTCTAATATAAATCAATCTCACTTTCCAAGTTGAGTCGATTCCATGTCCCCATAAATATGATATAATAGCTCTCCATCTAAAAAGCTTCTCTTTGGTCACCATATTAGAAGTCAAATCAAGATCTAGATCGAGGAAGGTTAATTAGCTTAGAAAGAAAGAGATCATCTATCTATATATCTAGAGAGAGGAGGAGAGATGATGATGGAGGAAGAAATCAAGAGCTTGATTAAGGTATGGATTTTAGCTCTTGCATCTCTAAGTTATTGTTACTTCATAGTAGGAAAAATACCCAAAGGAAAGACCAGATTCTTCTTCCTCCTTCCCATCCTCTTTTATTTCACCATCCTTCCTTCAACTATCTCCTTCATTTCTCTTAAAGGTGTTATTGCTTTCTTCTTCACTTGGCTTGCTAACTTCAAGCTTCTTCTCTTGTGCTTTGATCAAGGCCCACTTTCATCTAATCAACCAAAATCATCACTCAAATCTTTCATTTCTATAGCTTGTCTTCCAATCAAAATCAAACAAGATGACCCATCTCTTAAATCACCTTATTCTAACATCAAAAACAAAAAGAACCCATCTCACCAAAACAAGCAATCAAATCCATCTCATCATCATTTAGAAACCCCTCCTAAACCTTTCTTAAGTTTACCTATTATAATTTTGCTTACATTACTAGTAGTTCATTTATATTGTACTAACAACCAAATCATAAACCCAAGTTTACTCTTAGTCCTATATTTATACCTGTCCCTTGAAATTGTCCTAGCCATTGGTGCAACCCTGGCTCGAGCCACACTAGGTCTAGAGCTCGAGCTGCAGTCCAACGAACCGTACTTGTCGCCCTCGCTGCAAGACTTTTGGGGTAGAAGATGGAACCTTATGATTACGGAGATTCTACGACCTACCGTATACCATCCTACACGTCGTATTTCTACACGTATTTTTGGGAGAAAGTGGGCCTCTTTACCAGCTGTATTGGTTACATTTCTTGTGTCTGGGCTCATGCATGAGCTTATATTGTTTTATATGAACAAAATCGGACCTACATGGGAGGTCACCTGGTTTTTTGTCCTCCATGGGATCTGCACAGCCATGGAGATTGGAGTGAAGAGGGCCTTGGCTGGAAAATGGCAGTTACATCGGTTGGTTAGTGGACCGTTGGCAGTTGGGTTTGTTGTGGTTACTACTATGTGGTACTTTCTCCCACCTGTAGTAAGGAGTGGTAGTGATTTGGGGATTAAGGAAAGTGGTGCAGCCATAGAGTTTTTTAGGGAAAAGCTCATCTCCGCTCCAAAGTTATTGCATTGTATTATTTAGATAGGGATATGCTTGTAAATTTTGTTGTTTTGTTATTTTGGAAAGCCATGTTTTAGCAAATTTTAAAATATATATTGTTAAAAGAGGTACATTATTTATAAATTCAACTAGTCTTTGTACACATGCTGATTTTGATCTAAATGATATATAAAGAGATCATATTCACAAGAAATCGACCCTTAGATTGTCGCTCAGCGACCCCTATTTATAGGCAAGTGAAGCAACATGTAAAAATAAATTGAGTGGAATATATAATATAATAATTAGGTGGGCCATTAGAGATGATCTTAGTTGATTTTGATCTAAACAATTAAAAAATCATCGTAGAAAAAGAATTAGTCCTTGAATTAGCTCCATGCGATCTCATTAACAAGTGTAAACTGATTGCAAGTAAAGAATTCAAACTTGGATGCATGATGGAAAATTTTGGAATCATCTTGTGGGAGGTATGTGCGTTTTCTGGAATACAACTTTATCCGCTTAAAAAAGAATCAACTAAAGAATTAGTATTCACCGTTCGATTATACAAGTCTATCAGAGTCTAAAAATCCAAATTGAGGCAAGGCCATCGGCCCCACAATGGCCGCCGTCCCCAACTTGGTCGTCGGCCCTCTTGTTCCTCCAGTGATAATTTTGGGCATCAGGGCCATTTTTTTTTTGGTGCTGATCATGTTTGGGCCGAGGGCCCACCAAGGGCATATTTTGTATTTGAGTATCAAAGCTTGAGAGAGTGTTGAGATCCTTTTGTACTTTGATCATTGTACGTAATAAATTGTTGAGATTGCTTCTGCCCGTGGACATAGGCGACCTAGGATGATGCAACCCAGCCGAGCCACTAAGCCTTTGTGTTCTGCTTTTATTTATTAATTTGTTTCAGTTTATTATTTTTAGATATTCAATCCTTGGTTGAATTAGCGTAGTGCACTTCAGTAGGTTGATCATGACTGAATCATGTTAATTCTCTCGTTTCATTCTTATTTATTCTATATTGTTGATTTTTCTAAATTTGATATTTAACAATAATTCGCAGCAGGTAAAACCAGGGCCATCTCTGAGATTTGGGGGCCAAAGGCGAACTCATAGAGAACGGACCCCCTATGTATTAGTAGTAAAAAGCCAAACTTTATTGCACCTATTCTTTTTCAAAACGTCCCCCACTTATAAGGGGTTCCGCATATTTTTATTCAACTTACTTTTTTGTTAAATAATATCTCATTTATTTTTATGCTTCGTTTACATCGGTCTATAGACTCCACAAAGAAATTATCCAATAGTAATTTTTTCCTAATGATGATCTCCTTAAAAACAAATCACATCATTATAAAACTTTTGACTACACTACAAAATGGTTAAACCTAACAATTAAACTAAATAGTTCAAATTAAAATTTGAATTAAATTTAGATAGAGATAAAAGTTTTATAGCAATGTTAAGATAATCTACGTGGTGGAGATCATCATCATATCAAAATATCAGCTCCTGAATTATTCTATGTAGGTCTTATAAATAAGATAAAGGGTAATAAAATTGTGAGAGATTCATAAAAGAAAAGTTTAGATGGTTCTGATTAGGGTTTTATTTTTTAGGTTTATTTTTGTAACATGGGCTTCAAATCGTTAAGACTTGAGAGACCGAGTGAGGGAGTTCAGAAAGAGGGGTCCATTTTATTTATTTAAATAAAGGTTTGTTATAAAAACATCAAAGGAGTAGTTTTCTTAGAATCTATTATCAAATAAAAGAGATAGTTTTCGTTGTATCATATATATATATATATAAGGTGTCCTAATTTTGGGGCCTTTACTTTGGGGGGCCCAAGGCGGCCGCCTTTGTGGCCTTGGCCCAAAGCCGGCCCTGGGTAAAACTAGCTTTCAACGTAATCTTCCCTAAAAAGGAACGAACCGAAAATCTTTCAAAGTCCAAATCAAATCAACATAGGAATAATCTTTGGCCGAATCCAACAAAACCCAGATTTTGTATGAAGTATAGGTCCAAATGTTTACCACAAATATACAATGAAGGAAAAAAGACGTGGAGTTGTTTCTTTTTTATGTTGAGAATATTCTTACACGGGATGGTGAAAATATCAGAACAGGTCAAACGTGCCTTGCTCAAAAATACAATGAAGGAAAAAAGATGTGGATTTTTTAGCTCTCTACTATTTACAAATTAAAAAACCGTTTTTGCCCGCCACCAAAAACCCCGGATTCTCTTCCATGGGACTGCTGCCATGTTCTTGTTATATAGCCCCTCTCATATAACCCCCTGCATATGAGGCCTACATACCATGCATTCAAGGGCTGATTTTTGAAGAGGATGTTCTCCTCACTATGTATGTCATCATATTAAAAAATCAGCTCGTTCTAAAACTTTTAACCCCCTCAAATTAGTCCTTAAAAATTTGGTAAGTTTTAAACTTTTATTTTGACCGTTGATTTACAAGGGCAGATTTATGAGGTTAGAAGTTTTAGAACCGACTGATTTTCAGGTGAATATGTTCTCCTCACCATGTAGATCATTCCCTCTAAAAATTAATCTCTCGATGCATTTCATGTGGGCTCTACAAGGAGAAGGGGTTATTATTGGGCTATTTATGGGGGCTATATAACCTCACTCAAACAAAATATAACTTCTATATATATACATTTAAGGTTAATTGCTTTCTAGACATCATCAATTCCAAACTTAGAACAAGAAGAAAGAGAAAGAGAAAGAAAGCTAGGGAGAAAGATTAAAACCTTGGTTAAGGTATGTATTTCAACAGTTGCATCTCTAAGTTACTGTTACTTCATAGACACAAATCCCTAAATGAAAGACCAGACTCCTCTTCCTCCTCCCTATCATCTATTATTTCACCATCCTTCCTTACTCTGTCCCGCTTTGACGCTCAATCGGAGACATCTAGCACTATGAACATTTAATTTAAAAGAAAATAGCATAAATGAACGCATGACATTTAAAGTAGTTTGTTTTATGGTTAAAGATCTCTGATTGAACTGATTTTTTGTAGATATCATATAAGTGATGATAACATTTGAAGTAATTTTTCTTTTTTTTGCATTATCAAAAACATTGATAAAATTTATTTACAAAAATAAAAAACTAGAGTCGTGCTAGCATGATTCTATTATCTTACATAAATAGTCCCATGCATGTCCACATGTTGATAATACAATAAAGCTTTTTGGCCCTCCCATCTTACAAAACAAATGCCAGAAAGCTTATGTGGCAGGGTAGGACCCACCACTTTTCCTCTCCCAAAAGTGTTTTGAGGGGGGTTTCCAACTTATGTGGCAGTGGGACCCACCGTGCCACATAAGCATCTGGCATTTGTTTTGTAAGATGGGAGGGCCAAACAGCAGCACTGTTGATAATATTGCTTCTATATATATAGTGTAAGGCTTGCTTTCTAGACATCATTAATATATATTTGGAACAAGAGAGAGGAAGATCTATATATATATAGAGAGAGAGAGAGAGGAGATGATGGAGGGTGAGATGAAGACCTTGATTAAGGTATGCATTTCAAGTCTTGGTTGTCTAAGTTATTGTTACTTCATGGTCACAAAGATCCCTAAAGGAAAGACCAGACTCCTCTCCCTCCTTCCTATCTTCTATTACTTCACCACCCTTATTATGTCCCCCTTGAATTCAGAGGTATTACTTCTTTCTTGTTCACTTGGCTTGTTAACTTCAAGCTCCTCCTATTTTCCTTTGGTCAAGGCCCACTCTCATCTGACCAATCAAAATCATCACTCAAATCTTTCATCTCCATAGATTGTTTTCCAATGCAAGATAAAAAACAAACAAAACCCATCTGATGATCAGAACAACAAATCATACCTAAATTCATCTTTTGCTATAAAATTCTTGCTTTTGGTACTAGTAATTCATATGTATGGTACTGACAGTAATAACAAAATAACAAACCCAAAAATACTGATCCTACTCCCAGGTATTTACCTGACCCTTGAAGTTTTCCTAGCCATGGTTGCAACCCTGGCTCGAGCAATCCTCGGTCTAGAGCTAGAGCCGCATTTCGACAAGCCGTACCTGTCGACTTCTCGCTACAAGACTTTTGGGGTAGAAGATGGTTAGGCCAAAATTCACAATATGCAAGTTATAGGATTTTGTTTTTGGGTAATTAAGATCACTTATTTTTATGATGTAATCTGGGTTTTGGGTTTCTCCATTGGTGATGATTATGCCGGAATTCACAAGATGCAGGTTCAAGACTTTGCCTGAATCACTTGTTTCTGAGTTTTATTCTTTTGCTAGTTTTGCCTTTACAATAAATTCATTTCCATTCAAAGAAAAATTGAAAAAAACAAAAAACAAAAATTAAATATCTTATACTCATAAATGGGGTTCACCACCAAAACTACTAATTAATTAATACGACCCCATTTTATTATAATAATCAAACTAATAGTCAACTACTACTATATGTATATATATCTTTGAGGCTTCAAAACATTTCCACATAATTTGGAACATGTATACTGTGCCAATTCACACTGATTAGTGAAATGGCTGCTTGCTTTCATCTTGTTTAAAAAATACATCTACATGGTCCATTCTAACAGTAGTCATTTTGCAAGTTGTGTTTTGTTTCCTTCATCAGATTTGTGTTAAGAAAAATCTCTGTTTCGATATAATTTAGTTCCAAGGATTTCATTTTATCTTGTCTTGCCATTTTATTTGCTTTGCTTGTCTTCCTTCTATCATTGTTTTAAGGACTGTCTTTAAATTTTGGCATCCCATTTGTACTGATTCATGTTTTTATTATATAGTTGATGAAACCAGATTTGGAAGCAGTTAAAAAATAGATGCAGGATATGGTACGATCATCTGATTCTTTTATGTTTTATAGGATAAGAAACCTATGTACCTCTCACATAAGTAATCAACAACATTCAGGTACATATGATGCACTAGACGTGGAACTTGTTGAAAATATCTTCTTTTTTTCTTTTTCTTTTTTTAATGGGTAAAGAAAGAAAGAATACATTGCTGAAGAAAATATGTACAAGAGGGGAGAAGTTACAATAGGGAAAGATGTTTAAACAACCATTAACCTGGAGAGGCTAAAGCATCCCAAGAAAAAACATATAAGGCAAATGGAATTCCCTTAAACTGCTCTGAGGCACCTGCAACTTTGTCCTGAGTCCACAATCTCCCCAATAGGAACAACAACAAACCCCCCAAATGTATCCACCCCTGGTCGCCCACTACCCTTCTGTGTAAGACTGTAAGCTCATGAATATTGTGAAGGCTAGTCTGTGAGTACCATCTTTACTAGAAAAATGGTTCTTGTTTTCAACCTAGACAAAGTTGACTAACCCAACACATCTTGGTCTTGGTAGCTAGTTCATGATCTAGCTGTGAAACAAAAGTCTCGCTGGATAGGACATGTCTTGAGTTGATCTAGATGACCTAGCATGTCAGGTTGACTCATGAACATCATTTGAATCAACCTTATCTTAGGTTGACCCAAATGATAGGTTATTTCTTGTTTTGGCCTTTTGGGTAAAAACTTTGCAACTATGTCACCTGTGTCTGGATCGTCTATGGTAACTCAGTCTTGACCTTAAGAAATCCAGTCCCAAAGACAAAGACTTGGAACTATGGCTCTGCAGTGAAGACAAAGCAAAGGCAAGAGAAGTTCAAAGTATTAACAATACCAAAAACACAAATAACTCGTAAATTCGTAATAATTTACAGCTGCTGATTCAGCTGCTATGGGAGTATTAAGCCCGGGGGCGCCTCCCCATGATTTAATGGTTTTCATTTAGGATATTACTTACGCCCAAAGATCGACTTGAAAGTTGAAACTAATCCTTAACTTACATATTAGTTTTGGATAATCAAATAAAGATATATGGAAACTAGGAAAATAACTTATTCCACTTGCCATGTACTTTGTTGATAAGATTGTCATATACTTTGTTGATACTATTTTTCTGTTTTCATCTTTATGATCAAGGCATGGACTCTTATGTACAGCTGAATGTTGTTGAGAAGAACTGATTGATTTGTGGTATGATGAAAAATGCTTTAATCTGAATTGTTTTATGCATAAAACCGAAATTGAGTAAACCACATAAACTATTCTTTGATGTTTTTGAGGGGATTTGCCGTAATTATGCATATAGATGGATTTGTATCAAGTTGTCTAGTTTGCTTTTTAACATTGTAAGTATGGGTAGTAGTTTTCGCCCTTAAATCTAAGATGTCATCATGAAATTCACTGCAGATTTTGTGATATTAGTAGCACTTATTATAAGTATGGGTAGTAGCTTTTAGTGAATGCAGTGCCACCTTCTGGTGCATTTATATATTCCCAACATGCCATGAACTTCATTTTGGAAGAACTGTGATATTCACCATGTGTGCTAATTTATTTCGTGTCTTCTTTTCAATGAGATAGCAATTTGCTCTAAAATTGGGTGGTACGTATCAAACATCAATCTTGAATGCCCACTTTGGGAGCCTAGTATTCAGACAGTTGAACACCTATTTCTTAGGCATGAAGTCACGAGGATGTTATTTTTTGCTTCTTCCATGGGTTGGCATTTTGATGATAACTAATTTTATTGCTATTCTTTAGGTGGTTCGTGATTGGCTTCAAACCCCTGATGGTCTTGATGGTTTCCGTTCAGGTTCTTATTTTGGTGCCTCTGGAAGCTAAGAATTAGATTAGTCTTTGAAGGGAAGAAGATTGATATTGCTAGGATTCTTAAAAAGTACTGTATTTTTCTCTAGACTAAATGAAGGAGCCTCTTGTGTCTGCTGAGAATGGAGATCTTATGTCTCACTCTGTTTCATCCAAGTAGAACTCTCCACCGGTTGGTTAAAGATTAGTGTTGATGGGCCACATTTCCCTTGGCTTCTACTTGTGCGCAATTCAACTGGTGTATTTCTGAGTTGTGCCTTGCCTTTCTATCTCTGGGTTGTCTCCTCTCGAAATATGCAATTACTTTTTTCTATAATATACCATGTATAAAAGTGCTTTGTGACAAGTAACAACACAAATTTTATTTTTGAACATCAAATATTATTGTTGTGTGTACATCAGAAATTTCATTGAAGTTTTTAGTTTAAGCCTATATATGATATAGCTTTTATACACACAAGGGTAAAATTATCAACAAGAAGATGAGTCAGATGAGTAAAAAAAACAAATATATTTTTTTTAATAAGTCAGCTGAGTCAGATTCAGATGAGGCAGATTCAGATGAGTCAGATCAGATGAGTCAGATTTTTTTTAAAAAAAAGAACAAACACTTCCTCTAAAAACCCAAAAAAAAAACCTAAAACATGAACTTTTGAAGATGGTGAGAAGGGTGGAGAAGGAGGTGACGAATCGGCTTGTAGGTAAGGATCTCTCTTCTGTTCTTTTTAACTTTTCATTTTTCTCTATAATAATATCTGTAGAGGAAATCCCATATTCATCTTCCCCTCTGTTCCCATCTTCATCTTCCCCCTCTCTTTCTTTTTTGATCGGCTAGCAGGAAACGAAATCCCCTCTGTTTCCATCTTCATCTTCCCTACCTCTCTTTCTTATTTTTGATCGGTTAGCAGAAGCAAAATTTAAGTGGAAGAAGTAGAAGATTTCTCCTAGTTTTTTCTCTCTTTAACTCTTTCAGTCTGTTCGTCTAAAAGAGGAGAGAGATCTGCAGTTGTAACATCTAGGGTTTTGAGTTTGATCTATCTGTATCATCAACCAATCACCACTACTCCAGTCAATCCCGATCTCTCCAAAGATGATGCACTTGTACAGTAACTAATTAAAAAAAGAGATGTGCTTGTACGCCGCTGGTTGTTATATTAAATTAGTTTGATGGCCATGATTGAAGTTTTCGTCATGTAGATATATTGTCATGGTTTATCAACCACAATCTGATTCGTTGGTTATATCAAATATCCTTTTGTATGGTTTTTGACATACTGCTAGGGATTAGCTATTGGGCTTCTTAGTTATATTGTCTTAGGCAGGGGTTCTGCCTGTTAGGTATTTAATTTTCTTTTCTTCAATCGACCTAACAAGGTTCCACAATGTTTTCATTTATATGCTTTCTTCTTTTATTGTATCGTTAATAGATATATCGCCGTGCCTCCGGCACGGCTCAAAACCTTGGTCATCCTTCCCACACGCGCTTCGCGCGTGTGGATTGGATGTCCAAACGTTCTACGCACGTTCCTATAATGTACGCTTCGCGCACACCCATAAACCTGCTATGCACGCTTTGCGCGTATTACACGCATTAAGGTTTAAATATTCGAATAATTTAGTTCGTCAGAAATAATTATCCATCTCGATTTCTCTCTACCTCCCCTCTCCACTTACTGTTTTTTTCCTTCCATCTATACCAGCTACAAGTAAGTACTAAAAAATTCAAAGAGAAACAAAAGTTACAGGTAAGATAGTTGAGAAATTAAGAGAGAGAGAGAGAATGAGTTGAGATCGCCGCCTGTCTTCGATGTACTCGAGAAAACACAAATAAAACCTCATTTCTAACACACTAACAATAATACATAATTAAAACCTCCATTCCATTTCTTCATCTGCAACTCCCAAATTTGCAAATCCAACAAATCCTCCACACAAACAATGGCAGGTGTACTCCACATTGGAACCTCCTTCATTCCTTCTTCATCCACACTCCTCAAAAACCCTATTAACCGTTCTTCTTCTCTCCCTCCTCCTCTTCGTAGGAACAACAAAACCCTAATTCAAGCCAAGATCCGTGAGATCTTCATGCCTGCTTTGAGTTCTACCATGACCGAAGGGAAAATTATTTCCTGGTCGAAATCTGAAGGCGATAAACTCTCTACAGGAGAAAGTGTTGTTGTAGTTGAATCTGATAAAGCTGATATGGATGTTGAAACTTTCTATGATGGTTATTTAGCTGCAATTATGGTTGAAGAAGGTGGTGTCGCCGCCGTTGGATCTGCCATTGCTTACCTTGCTGAAACTGAAGATGAGATTTCTGAAGCCAAATCAAAAGCTAATTCTTCTTCTTCTTCTTCTNGTGAATATATTGCCTACAAGCGAAGAAAACTTTGCCCAAATTTCTACAACGAAAGGATGTAGTTGGAAAAGGGTTGGTTTGCTAGTTGTAAGGTGTTTCTTGAATCTTTTGGAAAACTTAAGTTGTAATTTTTCCTCTGCTCGTATGAAGTTATTAGTTAAACTAGATCCACATGTTGAACTTTTGCAATGTTGTATCATCCTCAAAATCTTCATTTGTATTTTTAAATTGTTTCTTTTTCTTACACACTAAATCTGAGAACCACTTACATGGAATTATATGGCTTATGTACATAAGTGCACACTGATATGACATGGTAAATGAATGTTTATATGTGTTTAATAGGTGCCCACTACTTAGTTATGCAATTTTTATAATTTTTTTTTACAATGAAAATACATTCAACTACTGTTGTTAAAATGGATTTTGACAACATTGTATAAATGTAATAAAATAATCTTATACAACTTTGTTAATCGTTGTAAAAACTAATGTTTACAATGTTTCAAAATCATTGTTAATGTAGTATTGACAATGTATAAAAATCATTGTTAAAAATATTGTTTACAACATTTAAGAATTATTGTTAAAGATATAAATAACAACGAGGAACGTATGTTGTTAAAATAAAAAAATACTGCAAAAACATATATTTACAACGGTATAGTGCAACGTTTAACCGAAGTTATGAAAACATTTCCTACTTTTTACAACACCTAGGTACTACAATGTTGGCTAAAACGTTGTAAAAGGGGTTTAACAATGTTTTTCCAACGTTGTAAGATGGGTTTTTTCTTGTAGACCTACATGGGAGGTGACCTGGTCGTTTCTTTTTAATGGATTTTGTACAGCCACCGAGATTGAAGTGAAGAAGGCATTGGATGGTAGATGGCAGTTGCATCGGCTAGTTAATTAGTATACTGTTGACAATTGGCAATGTTTGTGTTACTAGTTTGTGGTTTTTTCTCCCACCTTTTGTAGAGAGTGGTTCTGCTCAGGGGTATAAGGATGCAGCCATTGATGACTTTTTGTTTAAAAAACTTTTTTCTTCTTAATTTCTGCTTCTTCTTCTTCTTTTTTTTTTCTTTTTTTTTATGAGCATTATTTTATGCTTATTCATTCTTAATTTCAACTTTTTATTTTTTGGAAAGTGAGCTGGGTTTAGGAGACCCCAACCGATAAATTAATAAAAAATATTCATCAAATACATCGGTGATAAGCTTTTTCAACCTTATCATCATCAAAGATAATTTTCTTCAAATCTTCAGCAAAGGAGCTAGGAACAATCTCGAGAAAGTCGGACGTCGGATAGATAGCTTGGTGGTCTGCCGCTCAATTTGTTTGTCGGTAAATGTGTTGAATCTGAAATGACTCATGGAATCTGAGTCGAGGTCTAATTATGGTCAAAACAGATTTCAGACCATTTGCAGACACTTTCAAGGAAAACCCCAAAATCGAGAAAACCTCTGAAATCGCACAAATACGTTGTAATCAGATAAATTTGTAATACAATTCTCAGCAATAGACATAAATTAATACACACAATTCTACGTGACCACGTAAAACATATCATACCAAAGCCATTTCACTAAGGTTCCGTTTGGTATCTAGGAAATTTTGCGAAAATTTGTAGCTCAACATTCTATTGTATTTGTCTTGATTGTCACTATATGAGTCATTACACTAAATTGTAGTAGTCTCCTACATAAATTTGATGAAATATGGTGTAAATAAATGCAACCATTTTATAACTTCAAATATTCACAACCTAGTTATTTTACCAAATTTATATGGAGACCACAACAATTTAGTAAAATGATTGATTACACTTATCTACCTAATCTATTATAATTTACTATAGGAGAAGCTTTGGGTTAACAAAATCATCTCTTTTAGGTGTGGGTTAAAAAAACCTACATTATAAACATATGGCCCAATCTATTATCTATTACTAACCCCCATATCCCGTGCAAGGCACATGGGGTTCTTTTAAAAAAAAATTTTGAATTTTTTTATTAGATAATTAAAAAAGAAAAATTTAGTTGTATTAGATTGTGCCATATGTTTATAATGTATGTTTTTTTAACCTAAACTTAAGAGGGAGGGTTTTGTTAACCCAATAATAGATAATAGATTGGGCCATATGTTTATAATGCAGGTTTTTTCAACCCACACCTAAAAAAAAAAGTTTTTGTTAACCCAATGCTTCTCCTATAGTATATTATAATAGATTGGGTTAACAAAACCCTCTTTTTTAGGTGTGGGTTAAAAAAACCTACATAAATTTAAATTCTAAAACAACTAAATTTTCTAATTATCTAATAAAAAAAATTCAAAATTTTTAAAGAAGCCACATGCTTTGCACAGGATATGGGGGCTAGTTAAGATAAATACAACAATATTTTTTACTACAAATTTTCATAAAAATTCCTGAGATACCAAACACAGCCTAAAAAAGAATTGTTTACATGTTTACTAAATTGTATTTATTGTTGTTGTCCTTATGGTTCCAAAGAAAATAATTTTGGATGATTTTCTCCAGCTTGTTAGTACCGAAGCCGGAGCTTGGAAGAGGGACATTTGATACAAACCCGTCGAGACCGGCCAGTACACTTTGAATGAGAGTGAGTTTCCCTGCCTTGGACATGTATGATTTTTTTCCCACATTGTGAACCCCTCGACTCTTATCTCCAAGCGGCAATTAATCCCAAGTACTTGATGATGGGGGAGTACCTCTTCTTTGCAGCCCAACACTTCTACTTATAAATTTCCGAAGTAACCCCTCTAGCAATTCCTATTAGCGATGTCTTAGAGAAGTTAATTTGAAGACCCGAAGCCAACTCAAAGCAAAGCAAAATAAAGCCAAGTTTTCTCACTTGATCCCTACTCAGCATCCAAAAATATTAAGTTATCGTCTTACAACTTAATATATAAGATCTTGATCGAGCATTTCAACTCATTATTAATTGATTTTGAGTTATTAGATGTCCACAAACTTAATACTGGGTCAATTCATACCAAATTACACCTAGGTTTACGATCTATAACGAGCCAATCCAGCAGTTATTTGAAACATCAATTGTCAAAGAAAATATCAAAAGATTAATTATATTGTAGTCGCATGAATACCTGGCGTAGAATGAAG
>MVGT01001081.1:322851-335857 GCA_002174775.1 Macleaya cordata | reverse complement strand
ACTACAGATGATTTGGATACATGAGGAATCTTCTCAGAACCACTCTCTTCCCTTTCCATGCCTAATTTCTCGGATTCTGGATTATGAGAAGATCAAGGTTTCAGCAACTGAACCTTTTGTGGAGCCAATGCATCCGCTCAGAGCTGCAACTGTAAATCGAAGTCACAACCAACTTAAGGGCAAGGCTCTTACTGATCCACCTGCTGCTCCTCCAGCTGCTCCTCCCATTACTCCTCCTGCTCCATCACAGGGTTCCTCCTCTAGAGCCACTAGGAGAGAGATTAGGCGTCAGGCACGCCTCGAGTAGACTAAGGCAGTTAACAACACCCTGGCATACATGAGAGCATTGGCTCCGGTTATCAATGCCATCATAGCCAAGATGGGAATCAAGGGAACTAAGTTCCCGACTGAGGAGGAGAGGAGTAAGACTAGCCATGACCGCCCCCTTGAACCTGAAGATGACGGAGAATCTTCAGAAAGCTCTTCACTTGATGGAGATGATGAGATGCCAGGAGTTGCTGCTAGTGATGATGACAGTGGTGATGATGATGATGATGTTTAGACACTTTTTCTGATTAGACTATTTCTTTTCTTTTATGGATTGAACTAGTTTCTATTTTTTTTGCCACGTTAGTTATCTTACTATCCTTAAAACTCATTTGCATATATTTGGTGAATGGATGATATGGTTTCTATATGGATGGTTCTTTTCTTCCTCTATGTGTGATGCTTAAATGTATCTTGCAGGGTAGTTTTTTTCACCTTTGTCCATTTCTGACAAAAAGGGGAAGAAGTGATTATTATTCTGAATGATTTATGCAGGTGGTTTATGGGGGAGAGAACTCATGAGTTCATTCTCATAGGGGGAGAGAAAATAAATTCAACAGGGTATTATTTTGTAGAAACTATATTCTATCCTGTGAGTTTGCATTTTTGCAGGAAACACAAGAAAGACAACTCCTAGTGACATGGTGCCTATATTATGGGGGAGTTTGTGTCTTTCCATCTATTGCTTGAGTTCATTGTAAGAGTAAGTGTTTTGTAATTGGGAAGTTTTAGTTTTTCTCTTATGTATGTTTTTTTTGTCACGAAATTGACAAAGGAGGAGATTGAAAGGTATATGAGTTTTCTCATGAATTATTTGTCGAATTTCGTGTCAAAAGTTAAACTCAAGAAGGTCAATGTAACTTGAGTTAGTGAGTCTCGTTTTCGTATCGGATTAATGGAAAGACTCCAAGAAGCTCAATTCATCACCGAAAAATATCTTAGGATGGTAAGTGACTTAGATGCCTAAGGACCATAGGTGATTAGTTTTCCTTTGACCAAAGTTAGGTTTTTTCAAAGCTCAAAAGGTCTTTAAAGACAAATTTTCTGAAAAAACTGCTCAGTTGTATCGAAACCGCCCTGATGGTTTATATACCAAAACTCATCTGTTTGAATAGGTGAGTTTTGGTATCGATACCAACCCTACGCTTTCGATACCACTTCAAAAGTGTCTTCAAGACACTTTTGGTTTTGATACAGCTATGTTGGTATCGAAACCAAAACTCATGTGTTAAACAGATGAGTTTTGGTTTCGAAACTAATATTGTGGTATCGATACCAAAACTACCTTTGTTGACAGACAACGTTTGGTATCGATACCGCCCCTCATGGTATCGAACCATTTGCTGGCTTTCTTCAACAGATGCTGCACAGTATCGATACCACTATGACGATATCGATACCGTCGCCCAGATCCGCGAATATGGGTTGTCATCTTGAGCTGGAAAGTACCTTTATGAGTTATTTCTCGCCATTCTTGTTTTAGGAAGAACATAAAAACGTGGGAAACAACTTTTAGTGGGTGAGGGTGTCATAGATCTAATCTAAGAACATCACTCATTACTAATGGTGTGTTATAGATCTAGATCCAGAAATGCACTCATCACACTTAATGCATTTCAGATCTATGTCTAGAATTGATTCATTTATGTTTATAGCAACCAATCACCCTATACCTTAACAAGTTATTGGAGAGCTTCAACTTTATATCCTTAGCTTTCAAATTTGTTAAGCTTGGTTCTATTCTTCCCACTTTGAACCAAAAACTCTGTTTTTGTGTGCCGGTGGATTTCCGGTGGTTGAGCTTGGAAGTGACAAGTTCGTGGTGAAATACTTGAGGAGTCGAGTATTGGTTCAAGGTGTGGGACTTGCGGAGTTCAAGTTGGAGACGCATCAAGGTCTATTGAAAGGCAAGTTCGTGGAGTTCGAATTTATGGAGGAACTGTACACCGTAACTGTTGGAGCGTAGAGGGAGTCATAATTCTTGTCCATCGAGTGGTAAATCGGTTTGTAAGTTTTTAATATCTTTTAGTGGATCATTTCTGGACTAGGTCCGGGGGTTTTTCTCAGATTAGGTTTCCTCGTAAACAAAATCTCTTGTGCATATTTTTATAACTGTTATGAGATTAAAATATTTGATTCTTATTCTTAATTCCGCATATTAAGAATCGAATAAGTCAATACTCTTGATTAAGAGATTTTAGTTTTGATCTTTATCACCTGTGTAATTTTATTAGGTGATTATGTGATCCTTAATCTTAGTCACATTGATATACGGTTAATCCAACTAAAACCGTAGGGTACTTAGAATTTCAATAAGGACTTTATTTCTTCAACAAATTTCATATTCAAGATACAAACACCGTACTAGATTAGACAATACAAGATTATACTCAACAAGACAAGAAAAATCAGCTCGATCTGTTGAGGAAAAAAATTTGTATAATGTTAGAATCGATGGGTTATGAACCCATTTAAATGTGAATAAAAAATTAAATAATTTATTTTATTTAATTTGAAGAGTTGTGACTATTAGACATTTAAATTAATTTAAATTAAATATTTCAAGGGTTGTGACCATTGGATGTTTAAATTAATTTAAACTAAAAGTTGTGATTGTTGATAATTTTCTAAATTCAAATGAAGGGTTGTGACCATTAGGGAATTGGTGTCTCGACCAACAGTTATTGTGTCTCCCTTAAGGGTCACAATTAAATCTATAAATACCCCACTTGGATTCTCATTTTGGATCATCGAAAAATCCATTTATACATTGGCATATTGCTGATTTTGATTGCATTCATTCAATCATCATCATCCTTGCATTATAAGAGTATTTAGAGAGTCTGTTGTGTTTAGTTAGTTAGATAATTCAACACAATAATTTAGTTCGCTGGTTCTCGGAGTTTGGAATACTACTACTGCGAGAAAGGTAGGTCGTTGTATCCTGGGAGATAGACGCTTTAAAACCATGAGCACCTGTGTGGGGCGAATCTGTCTTAAGGCTAGAGGATCCAATCCTTGCCTCGACCTTTTTGTTTTGCTTTGTTTAATTTATTCTCTGCTCTTGTTATCTTTCTCTTATCTCTATCTTCTCTACTTGTGAATGTCTACAAATTGTAATAACACACACCCCTATTTTCCAACATATAATAAAAAAAGAGCACTTAACAAAACCACAAATCAACTTAATTAGTGGAATTGCTTTTTACTTAAATCAGAAGTAGTTAGAAAGAGTATATATACTTTTAGGGTTTTAGCAACTTCGTTTATTATAATTGATAGCGAAATTTAAGAACTTTTATCTTTTAGCAGCTGTACATGGTTCTTTGTTGGTTGAGTAAATGTATGTTAGACTTAGCTTGGACTCTATTATGTACCGCTAAGCAAAGCCACCACAAGAATGGTGAGCGTGGTACGAAGAATCTAAAAAACACTGTTGAACGAGTCACTTGTTGAATATATCAACATTTTGGTCAAGGACTGAGATGAATTGGACCTCGAAATGTCCTTTGACATAATCATGGACAAAGTGAGAGTCGACCTCGATATGCTTTAAGAGCGCTGTGTCAAATGTGTTATTTTTTTAGGGATTTTTTTTTTAGCTGTGTTTGTAACTTTGCATGTTCGGCGTTGAAGTCAAGAAGAGAAAACAAACAAGGAAGAGCCATTGTGGAACTGAGCTATGGCCTATTACAATCCTCCAAAATATCAAAAAATATAATTAATAATTTTGCCTATCAGATCCAAGTATCAAAAAACATAATTAATAATTTTGGTGGGCTTAAGAAAAAAAATTAAAATCAAAAGAATCAAGTTGGATGGTTAAGGTATTAAGTCAACTCAGTTAGTTGACACATCGTCTTCAACCTCCAACTAGTTTGTTTTTTGCATTCTTGTCTTTTTTTTTTGCCAATTCTCGCTTTGGTTTTTTGAACATGATCTCTGTATTTTGTCTCACTTAAAGTATCTTTTTTAAAAAAGGCCTAAAAAATAATCAAGAAAAAATGAAACTACTCCATAAAATTATAAATCAACCCCTATTTAGATGATATTTATCCCATTAAGAAAATAAAAATTAATCTACCCCGTAAAAAGATAAATTACCCCAGTTTAAATGTAGTTCACCCCATCACTGGGGGGAACTGACACTAAACTGGGGTTGATCCAATATCGGCCTTAAAAAGAAAGGGAAGATGAAACAATTCTAAAAGAAAGGGTGCACAAAATAGCATTCCACCCACATATTTAAGTTGAGAATTATAATAAATCAAACCTCCATCGTCGAGCATATTGGAGTTGTGAAAGGATGGGTTGTGTAACTGTGTAAAACTTGAGCGTAGGATGATGGACGTATTGTGCACCCACCAAAGAATAGAACTCAAATAAAACAACTAAACATTAAAATCTTTAAGATTTTGTGATGTGTGCACCCATTATAGTCAGGTCAAATGTCCTTGGATTATTAGCTAACGTGTTAGGATTTAAGCTTTAGGGAGTGTTGATATTTAATACGAAGTTCTTTATCTCTTGTTTTTTCTTTTTTCTTTTGACCTTTAGGAAGAACACATCCACCAACAAATGTACGATGAGGTCCTATTTTTTTTTATAACTGCATAATTATATAAAAAAATTAAGTCACAGCCTTGGTTACATTCCTGTTGTCACTGTTTAAACAGTCAAATAAGTAGGCTAGAGCCTCATCATACTAAGTATCATCCATGTAACACCTTAACCCTGGGATCCATGGCTCAACCTATTTTTGAGTCGAATCCATGTCCCAAGCCTCGAAATGCTACTGGGTGAAAGAAAAAGTAACGAACTAAACACTTTGTTAAACCATTGGACAATAGGTATAGTGTCTTTAAAATAACGTTCTTTAGTTTAAAATCAGTTGTTGACCTCAAAGTTTTAGAAAACCAAACCAAAGTGAAAGAGAGAAACAAAACTTTTTGAAAAATGCTTTTGTCAAAAATTTATGTCAGTTATATAAAATAACATTTTTCGCCTTAACCAAAATTCGAAATCTATTGTGGTCAGGTTCATTGGAAAATAGATAAAAAGATCTAAAAATCTAATGTTTGACCAAAAGCTAATTCTCTACGGTTTCACATAAAATTCGTGTTCAGTTCAGACCATGTGCAGGAGTTCTGGGTTTTTCCAGCACACAAGGTCCTATTTTGGGTATGTGAAAAGTCAACTTCCTAGTCTCAGAATTGAATTATATTAACATGGTATGATTATTAGAGTCTAACGAAATAAAATAACAAGCGAAAAACCATTCACACATTCATAACTCAAGGAATTATCAAAATATTAACAACTAAATTTTGGTTGAGGACAATGCTCCTACATCATTCCTAATGATTAGGATGTCATCTACGTACAATACCAAAAATATTACTTATTCATTCCTAATCCTTTGTAAACACAAGCTTCATCAGGACATTGATCAAAACCAATAGACTTGATTGCCTGATCAAATCTGATGTTCCAGCTTCGAGATGCTTGCTTGAGTCCATATAAGGACTTTTGCAACTTGCATACCATATGCTCCTGACCTTCTGCTACAAAACCATCTGGTTGGACCATGTAAATGTCCTCCTCAAGATTACCGTTCAAGAAGATAGTCTTGACATCCATTTGCCAAATCTCATAGTCATAATGAGCGACAATAGATAAGAGTATCCACCATTTCAAGTAAAGTCATGTTTCTTCTTCCAGCAACACGATTTTGTTGTGGTGTGCCTGGTGTAGTGAGCTGGAAAATAATTCCATGCTCCACTAAATATGCTCCAAATAAGTTTGAGAGATACTCGCCTCCTCGATCTGATCGTATAGCTTTCAATCTCTTATCTGTCTGGTTTTCGACCTCAATCTTGAATTCTTTAAACTTTTCAAAAGATTCAGACTTATAATGCATAAAGTAGATGTAGTCTAGAGTAGTCATCAGTGAAAGTGATGAAATACTCATAACCACCCCTAGTCCTAACATTCATTCGTCCACATACATTTGTGTGCACAGATTCTAATATTTCTTTGGCTCTTATAACTTTTCTAGAAAAGGATCTCTAGGTCATTTTTCCTTCTAAACAGAATTCATGTCCATGGTTCAATATGTAATGAACCCAAGGGTCCATTTTGAACCAAGCTACTGATTCTGTTTAGGTTAATATGCCCAAGTCTAAGATGCCATAAGTATGTAGAATTTATTGAAGGAGCCTTCTTTTTAAGTGAAGGAGGCTATATTATAACTTCCTTGTTGTAAACAGAGGGTATGATATGAGAACCTAAATATAGACCATCAATTAATGTGCCATAAACTTTAATTAAACTACCTTTATTTATTAAAACTTTTGTGGAATCAAACTTCACTATCAAACCATTTCTAGCAAGACAAGAAACTGAAATAAGGTTCTGCTGAATATCCGGTACATAAAGACAATCCTTTAAAACTAAAGTATTATTCTCTCTATCACTAATACTAGTAAGAAGACAGGTGTGTCTGATGGAGATGGCTGTAACTCTTGCCTTCGATCCCAAATTCAAGTAGATTTCCCCATCATCAAGCTGTCTAATTATGTGGAACCATTACAATGAATTGCATACATGATTAGTGGCTCCAGAATCAATACACCAGAAGTCTGATACATTATTGGCAATGTTTGCCTCGGTAACAAATGATTGAAATATACTTGAAGATTTCTTCTTTACTAAAAACTCTCTGCAATTGTGCTTCCAATGTCTTATCTTACCACAATGGAAATACTTTCCCTTAGGTTTTGACGTTCCCTTGTCCTTGTTTGCATCATGAGCTTTAGCTGCATCATTTGTTTTCTTCTTTTTGTTCTTCTTGAACTTTTTGTCTTTCGACTTCAATTTAGATGAACCATCAGCTACATGAATATTTCCTGGCTTTCGTTCTTTTACAATCCCTTCCGCCACCGTCAATTGGTTCATCATCTCAAGAAGAGTTGATATCATCTTATTCATATTGAAGTTCAACTTGAACTGAGAAAAAGAAGGCGAGAGGGATGCAAGAATAACGTCCTTCTTGAACTCGTGGTCAAGTTTGGATTATAGGGTCTCGAGTTCGTTAAACAGACCCATCATGGTGAACATGCGATCATGAATTTCGGTCCCTTCAGCCATTCAAGTGTTAATGAGCTTTCTAATCGCTTCATGTTTTGCGGGACGATTATGCACTGAAAATATTTGACGCAGTTCCTCGATAATGTCCTTGGCCTTAGGGTTGCTCTCAAACTGCTATTGAAGCACATTGGACAAAGGGGCCATGATATAGCACTTGGCTATGTCATTAGCCTTTATCCACTTTTGATAAGCTTCCCTAACCGGCTCAAGTGCATCAGGACCATGTACGTCGGGACAATCCTCAAGTAAAACAAACTTATAGTCCTAAGTAGTAAGCAATATATCCAGATTTCTTTTCTAATCCACAAAATTTGGTCTGATTAATTTATTCTCTTTCAAAATAATGTGTAAAGGGCTGAAACTCGACATCTATTAGCATGCAATTAAAACAAATAACAGTGAGATAATATGAATTTGAAAATACTTTAATTTATAGTAATTCCATCTTATTACAATAATTATCGAATAACTGATTATGTATACATACATCAATCTTGAGGGATATCTATATGTATACCAAAACAATCGAAATCCTATTTCATTGAAAGAACTTATCTGGACATCTCATGTCAAAGTTGTTTCAACATCCGATTTTGTTTTGACCCCTAAATTAATGATAAATCATCATTCCTGAGGGAAGCATTCTTTATTCATCATTTAGTTAAGTGTGATCCACCATTTCAGTTCAGAATGCTAGAAGAAATAGAAACAGTCTCATATGGGAGATCTTTTTCTATATTTTAATCCGAATACCGTGCCATTACAACAGTCCAAGTCAATAACTGGCTAAGATGTACTCTTCCTGAGGGCATTAGACCCCTAACCTTATTCTTAGGCCAATGGTGGAGGGTTGTAAGATTATATTTCCATGAATACAGTCCCTCTCCCACTCAATTAATTGAATGAGGGATATCTTTTAAAAAATGTATCCCACTAAACATACATCACATGCATTTAGTTAATAATATATTTAAATAATTAATTAATTAATTAATATATAATTGTCTTACAATTTCTAGAAACACTTTCTCAAAGATTTTCAAAAGTAAGTAGGTACTTTAGGATCACTTTGCATTGGGTACTGAGTCTTAAAACACTTAAAAATGCCAAAAAATAAAAATTTTAATTTGTCCTAAAAACCTCCAAAAGTATGTATCTAGGTCCGGGTGGGACCCACACGAGCTGAATCGGACAAATCAGAAAGAACTGGCTTAAAAACCTAAGAAAATGGTCTGAACCGGTTTGGTTCTGATCCTGGTTCAGTTCGGGTCAGACCGAATCAGACTGAACCAACCGGATCAGACCAACTGACTTGGTCTGACCCGAGTCAGACCTGGTCGGGCCAAGGTCGGGTCGGGTTGGCGGTTGGGTCAGGCGGGTTGATCAACCTGTCACCCTCAACCCTACTCCTTTCAGGACTTGGGCCTGTTATGCCTTAATCCCACTAGTACGAACCGGTCTTAGAGTAAAACCAAGCCCATTCCTACTTCTTTAGTTTACTTAAGGTTTCTTTTAACTGAATCGGACTTGGTCTAACCAAGCCCATCAGTTTAAATTAAAACCTAAAACTAAACTAAACCCTAACCCATTAACCCCCAAAGCGCAACCGTATCCCTTTTTGACAAAAAAAGTTTTTTTATTTATTTAGTAACCCAAAATTTTTTAAAAAAATTAAATTTAGAAAATAAGTTTTATTCTAAATAAAACTTTCTATTTTAGACAATATCAACCCTAATACCTTTTGGGATACAAACTAATACCCCAACAAGAATTAGAAATTCTAATGCAATCAATCTTAAAACTAATTGAATTATACATTAAATTAATCAACCACAATCCTAACAATTAAAATTATGAATCAATATACATTGATCAATTTTGGAACATACTAATTTAGAGCCTTTTAGAGTTTTAATTATTTAACCTCATTAATAAATAAAAAAACTAGGGTTTCTATAACCCAAAAACCGCCCAAAGGGATGCCGCCTGCTCCTCCCTCTTGTTTTTCAATTTTCCTCCATCTTGATTTCTACCAAAAAATAAGAAAACCTAAAGAACTAATACAACAACCATCCTATACCTTTTGTGCAAAGGTGTACATCAAATCTTATTTAAATAGAATTAATTAAACAGGCTAGGAAACTAAGAACTTTGTTTCTTGCTCTTTATATGCCACCAAATCCTATACATTAAACTCGAACATACATACACACACATAAAATCATAAACTAATAATTAAATAATTTAATCTAGGTCAATTAATCCATGATTTGCATAAAATAAAATAGACCCATTAACTAGATTGGACCTGGCTCTGATACCACTGTTGGGAATCGATTATATCATTAAAAAACGCAGCGAAAAAATTAGGGTTTTAAAACAAAACTGATTCCTATTAGTTCGTCCAACTATTAATGGGATCTTTTAGAGAAGAATAAAATAACGTACCTTTTGGAGCGTGAACTGAATCCTAAAACCTTACTTTAGAAAGAACACGATCCCACGAATAAATCTATTGGAACGGATCGTCAAGTTTGTACTCCGGTTGATGAGAAAACTGCTCACAGATTAAACTGAAAAACTAAGGTTTTCTTTTCTCTCAACTTGAAGTAATTAGAACATACACAAAAGGGGAAGGGAGGAAAGTGACGTTTTTCTCTAGGCGTGGGTTAGAGGGTGACGCCCCTCTCTATTTATAAATAGAGAGATCCCCAATCCTTTTTAGATACTAAATCTAATTAGGTCTCTGTTGGGTCCTACACTTTTGGGCTTTTTAAATATTTAATATTCTAACTTTAGTTTCTCACACAAAATAGAAATACTAAATATTTTAATTATAAATAACTCCACCAAATATTTAACTGAACCCTCCATAAAGTGTGGATATTATAAAAAAATCCCTTCTATTGTTATTATTATAATTAGGTCCCTCCATTATTTACCTACGTTCGTAAATGTCCCTGGTTTAATGTTTATATAATTGCCAGTACCTAGGATACATTTACATATTTTGACCATGACCATCACCCATGCATTAACTCTGAAGAATTAAAAAATCTCCTAAGATGTTGGATCAACTCGAGTTTAGTGTCAGTTCCCCCCAGTGATGGGGTGATTTATCCTTTTACGGGGTAGATTTAATTTTATTGTTTTTGTTTTTTTAATGGGGTGAACAGAAAAGAAGAATTTAAAAAACTGAACTGTTCAAGAGAAAGATTGATAAAAAGATCAACTTGAAATTCAATTGAAGGTTTTACTTCTTTATGTTTCTTTTTTTTTTCTTCTAAAACTGGTAAACTAAACCAGAGCAAGGGAAACTTCAATTCTTTGGGTTCAATAATAAATGGTTATGGATTTTTGTTTTTTGAATTGAAAACAAAACAATATATTAAAGTAAAAAAAAAGCTAACAAAAATCAAGGTAAAAAAAACATGATGGGCAATTTCCAAAATTGACCTTTCTTAAGTAATGAAAGTGAGTGAGTGATCACACTGTTGAAGATATAATTATAAAACCCCACCACCAACGACGAATGCTAGCCCTACTCAGTTACTACCTCTTCTACCACCACTACCTCCATTACAACCATTGCAACAGTTCGCACAACCCTTCACACACAATCTTAATCGTCAGTTTTTCAATTTCAGATCACCAGCGGTTCTTGAAGAGAAATCGTTTGTTGCAGAAATAGAGTCCTAATCTAACACAAACTAAAATTCCTACGGTCTTTTTTTTTCTTTTCTTCTTGGGGTGAACTGCTACATATTAGGCCCATAAAATAAAGACAATTTTAACAATTTTTAAAATTTAAAATTAGGGTGAATAGACAGTAAATAGGGGTTAATCCATAACTACCCTTTAGGAGATAACTGGTCAGTCTAGATGAATGGATCCTGCAACGTGATTCAGGTGAACGTCATTTCATGTGGATTCCTTATTGAATTAACTTATTCCTTCTATGGAATAAATGACTATCCATATTGCTTAGAATATTGGATCACGATTTCATTTCTGACCTCACTGATTAGCAAAACAAAACATTCACTACTCTCATGTAGGTTATACGTTAATTCTCAAAACTAAGAATCAATTAAAATAACAATAATTGTTATGATTAATTATTATTAACTTATATTAAATAATAATAATCATTCTTTGACCTGTTCAATGTAATTTGATTACATCAACATATTGGACTAGGAGTCAACACTCATATGATAGAGATACATCATATTATATGATACATAATCGTCCAATACTTTATAGTCTTTAAATAGACTACGAACCAACTTAATGAATTACATCTCTCCTTGCATGAACCTACTTCATACAAGTAATTCATCTGTTATATCACTAGGAGAAAAAAGTAAATTTGTAACATTCATATAACTACAAAGTACGTCTGTACCATTATAAAACTATTACGAATTGAGATGTGTCGACTTTATCGTAACAGTTAAGAGAAGTTGCGGGAGTTATCTCATAACGGTAGGAGTCATCACATAAAGGTTGTGAAACAATCACAAAACATACAAATTAAACATAAATGAACTGCATTTTTTAAATTTTTAATTATTTCTTAATTAATGTTACATCTTTCTTTAAAAAAATTCTAACGTTCCATAAGCTCCACATACCCATTCCTAATCAGTAATGATTTCTAAACGTTCCAAACACTCAATACACATTACATATTAAAAAAAATATAAAAAATATATGTAACGGAATACATTTTTAAATTTCATAAATATTTTTTAATTAATGTTACAACTTCCCATAAAGATTTTTGAATATTTTAAAAGTTCTTAATACCCGTTCATACTTAGTAATATTTTTTAAAATATTCCAAACTTTCAAAACATGTTACATATCCGTAATGTTAAAAAAATGTTACAAATATATCTCAAAAATAATTGTGTTGCAAAATTAACAAATTAGTGTAATGTATTGTTCTCACAAAGCATGTTAAACAGAATCAATAAACTATTTATTAAACTCATAAAATATCATATACATTATTTTTGGACATAACCCCAACAACAGTTTTGTACTTAACCTCTCACTCTTAGTCTCGAAAACCTAATTAAAAAGCCAACAAAAACCCTTAGGATTCTCTTCTAAATATTGCAAAGTGTTAACAGAAAACCCCCTTCAATGGGTTGATGGTGGTGGTGGTGCTATACCGATGGCACATAATGTAATCTTAATTAGTTTATGCATACAAATATTAGGCGGATTAAACACATAAACTATAATCGATCTAGATATATCATGCTTGCCACTAATATTAAAGATTCAAGATTGATGCACTTACCTCGATCCATTACGCTAGTTGATGAAGACAACAATGGAGGCAGGCTTTAGCTTTCTACCCAATGCACACCAAAACCCTAAAGGCGAGCCGCACATACGATGGAAGAGTGCAACTTGAGAGGGTGAAAACTATGAACCCTAATGCCTCCCTATTAATCCTTTTATACTCATATTCCATCATAATGAGTTTTAATAGGGTGTACCTACCAACATCCAA
>MVGT01001081.1:296415-310855 GCA_002174775.1 Macleaya cordata | reverse complement strand
ATTAGTTTAACTCTGATTAGGTTTGTAAACTTTGTTTAGGTTTGTTTGGTACTAATTAGTCACCTTGTATAGTTAGCCTAACGCCTCGAGATGCGACTCAATTTCTTAGTGATTGTGAGTTTCAAATTGGGGCGTCACAGACATTGTATCAGAGCGCCAGTATTAGATCTTATATGGGAGCGCCACTAGTAGATCTTTAATGGGAGCGTTAGTATTAGATCCGAATTAGGAAGTAAAAGACATTAATATAAAATTTATAAAGATTAAAAGACATATTATTATTATTTTCTTGATTTTCTCTGTGTATATGATTATATGTCTATATTTTGTTTTGAAGTGTGTCTTTTATAGGAGATAGATTATGGAGATGTTTGGAGAAGGTACTTCAAGTCGAAGTTCGGAGAATGATAAAATGGACAGAATGATGGCAATGATTGAACAGGTGGCAAAAAGTCAATCAGAAATGAGGACCCAGGTTATTGATATCTCAGATAGGCAAGCACGACTTGAGGCATTACCGCAGTCATCACAACAGGTTGAATCTCCAATCCAAAATCCAGTACAACCACAAATTCCACTTGTTATTCAGAGAGAGGAAGCAATGGGTGAACCTGTAAACAATCAAGTTGGGAAGTTACTGGCAGAGTTCAACAAATTGCGTCCAACAACATTCGGAGGATCTTCTGATCCAAATGCTGCAGAAAACTGGCTACTTGATATGGATTCTATGTTAGAACCAATGGAGTGCAATACTTTTCAGCGTGTGATGTTAGTCACTTTTATGCTTCGAGGTGCAGCCAAGATATGGTGGAGGTCAGTGAAAGATGTTCAAACTGAGCCACTTGATTGGGCAAGATTTCAGGAGCTATTTCTGGAAAAGTATGTGACTGAGAGTGCTCGAGACAGAAAGCATCAAGAATTTATGAATCTAGTTCAAGGAAATCTTACTGTGAGTGAGTATGAGGAGAGGTTTACAGCTTTATCTCGATACGGTCCAGAACAAATCTCCACAGATGCGGCCAAAGCCAAGAAGTTTATTCGAGGCCTTAAAACATTTATCAGGGGAAAATTGGCTCCATTCCAGATCCGTTCATATATTGAGGCAGTTAGTAAAGCTTTGAGTATTGAAAGAGAAGATGAGGATATACAAGCGACTAGAGGACAGGTGGGGAGAATTAGACAATTTCCTCAGCAATTCCAGATGAGACAAGATCCTAACAAGAGACAGGTAGTCCCAACTTCTTCTGGACAGTTGAGTTACAGACCAGTTAGACAGCAATGGCAAGCGGTGCGACCAGTAGTTTCGCAACCAGGTCAACCGGCTACCAGACCATCTGCACCTGCACAGAATAATCAGTTTGTACCGAGAGGAGTACAACCACCGCCTGTAAGACCTCAGGGACAGGTAGTTAGACCACAGGGACAGATAATTCGACTGCAACAGGTACAACAACCAGGGCAAGCGAATTCAAGTCAGATCAAGTGCTTTAACTGTAATGAGATGGGTCACATGAAGAGGCAGTGCCCGAAACTACCAAGACAGATGGGATTTTCAGCACCACAGACACAGGGGACGCTTTACACTATTGTTACAGAAGATACACCTGTGGAAGAAATGCCACAAGAGGATGCTTTGTTTTATGCCATAACACAGGAAGATGCATCTGCTTCTGATCAAGTAGTGGAAGGTACAATTTCCTTATTTTGTCATTCAGTTCATGTTTTAATTGATTCTGGATCTACACATTCTTTTATCGATACACGCATGGTAGAAATACTTGGATTGATAATGACAGAGACCGGAAAGAAATTATCATTATGTACACCATTGGGAGGTAAGACCATACCTTTTAGAGTTTGTCAATCGTGCATAGTGAATGTTGATAACCAAAAGATGAAGGCAGATTTGGTAGTATTAGATCTAAAAGATTTTGATGTCATTCTTGGTATGGATTGGTTAGCTGCGTATCACGCTCATGTGGATTGTTTTGCGAAGACAGTCACATTTCAAATACCAGGAAAACCGACATTCACTTTTACTGGTTTTAAGAAACCGGTAACTCAATCAAGGAAGATGAAGAAAGCAGGTAGTGAAGATGAAATTGGGTTGTTAGCTAATATTAAAGAAGATGAACAACCAACATTATCTCTTGATACAATTCCAATTGTTAAAGAGTTTGAGGATGTATTTCCAGAAGTATTACCAGGGTTACCTCCAAAGAGAGAGATAGATTTTTCTATCGATCTTTTGCCAGGTACTTCTCCTATCTCAATGAGATTTTATCGAATGGCTCCATTAGAAACAAAGGAGTTGAAGTCTCAAATAGATGAATTGAAAGAATTGGGATTCATTCGACAAAGTTTTTCACCGTGGGGAGCTCCAGTTTTATTTGTTAAGAAGAAGGATGGATCATTCAGGTTGTGTATTGATTATCGACAGTTAAATAAGGTGACTATCAAGAACAAATACCCTCTTCCAAGGATTGATGATTTATTTGATCAATTAAGAGGAGCTAATTATTTTTCAAAGATAGACCTTAGATCTGGATATCATCAGTTGAGGATAAGAGAGGAAGACATTGAAAAGACAGCTTTTCGAACATGTTTGGGACATTTTGAATATCTAGTGATGCCATTTGGTTTGACAAATGCTCCAGCTGCATTTATGGATTTGATGCATAGAATATTCTGGAAGTATCTAGATCAATTTGTCATAGTGTTCATTGATGATATTCTGATTTACTCTAAGACTCAAGATGATCATGAAGAACATTTGAGAATTGTTCTCCAAACTTTACGTGATCATAAACTTTATGGTAAATTCAGCAAATGTGAATTTTGGTTGAGTGAAGTAAAATTTCTTGGGCATGTTGTGTCAAGGAATGGAATTTCTGTAGACCCTTCTAAAGTGGAGACTGTTCTAAATTGGCAGCGCCCTATATCAGTGACTGAAATACGGAGTTTCTTAGGACTTGCAGGTTATTATCGTCGATTTGTCCAAGGATTTTCAAGTATCTCATCGTCGCTGACAAGGTTAACTCAGAAAGGTGTTAAATTTGTGTGGTCTGATCAATGTGAATCTGCTTTTCAGGAGTTGAAGACTCGCCTAACTACAGCACCTGTGTTAATAGTACCAACACCTGGAGAAGAGTATGTTATTTATACTGATGCATCTCGAATAGGACTTGGGTGTGTTTTAATGCAGAATGGTCATGTTATTGCTTATGCATCAAGACAGTTAAAGAATCACGAGAAGAATTATCCAACACATGATCTGGAATTAGCTGCAATTGTTTTTGCTTTGAAGATATGGAGACATTATTTGTATGGGGAGAAATTTGAACTTTACTCAGATCACAAAAGTCTCAAATATTTATTCTCTCAGAAGGAACTTAACATGAGACAGAGACGTTGGATGGAGTACCTAAATGATTACGACTTCACACTACATTATCACCCAGGTAAAGCAAATGTGGTTGCGGATGCACTTAGTCGTAAGAAAGAAGGTATTCTTGCTCATATGATGGTAAAAGAATGGTTGTTGTTAGATGCAGCTACATCATATACTCTGAGTCCAATGAATAAAGACGGGTACAATGGTTATATGGCCCAGATGCAACTTCAGCCTACTTTAATACAGAAAATTATTAAAGCACAAGCTGAAAGCAGGGAACTTGCTAAGTACAAAGAAAAGGCTGCAGATACTGATAACGCTGACTGGGAGTTACATGCAGATAATAGTCTTCGGTTTAGGAATCGACTTTGGATACCTAGAGATGCACAATTGAGGAAAGAAATTTTAGATGAAGCTCATCGATCTCATTATACTATTCATCCTGGTAGCACTAAAATGCATAAGGATCTTCGCAGAAACTTTTGGTGGCCAGGAATGAAAAAGCATGTAGCTCAATGTGTGAAGAAATGTTTGACTTGTCAACAAGTAAAGGCTGAACATCGGAAGCCACCTGGTCTTCTTCAACCTTTACCAGTTCCAGGATGGAAGTGGGAACATGTAACGATGGATTTTGTTTCTGGTTTACCAAGAACTAGCGAAGGTATGGATTCGGTGTGGGTCATTGTGGATAGATTGACAAAGATTGCTCATTTCATACCAGTCAAAATTTCTTATTCTGTTGAAAAGTTAGTACAGTTATACATTTCAGAGATAGTGAGACTACATGGTGTGCCATTGACTATAGTATCTGATAGAGGTACCCAATTTACATCTGAATTTTGGAAAAGCTTACATAAAGCCTATGGGACTAATCTCAATCTCAGCTCAGCTTTTCATCCACAGACAGATGGACAGTCGGAACGAGTAATTCAGATATTAGAAGACATGTTGAGAGCTTGTATGCTTGATTTCAAAGGTAGTTGGAAAAGACACTTACCTTTAGCCGAATTTGCATACAATAATAGCTATCAAGCAAGCATCGGAATGGCACCATTTGAAGCTTTGTATGGAAGACCTTGTAGATCACCGATTTGTTGGACAGAAGTTGGAGATAATCTTTTAACTGGACCAGAAATAGTTGCAGAAACTACAGAAAATATTAGAATCATTCGGGAAAGATTACGGGCTGCACAAAGTAGGCAGAAAAGCTATGCAGATCATCGTCGACGACCACTCCAATTTGAAGTGGGAGAATTTGTGTTTCTTAGAGTATCTCCAAAGAAAGGCATTTCTAGATTCGGGTTGAAAGGAAAACTTGCACCAAGGTTTATTGGACCATTTCAGATTATAGAAAAGATTGGATTAGTAGCATATAGACTTGAATTGCCTGCACGTCTAGGGCAAATTCATGATGTATTTCATGTATCTATGCTACGCAAGTATGAACCAGATCCCTCTCATGTGATTGATTGGCAATCTTTGCAAGTGGACGAAGATGTTTCCTATGAAGAAGGACCTATGCAGATTTTAGATCGAAGAGAAAAGGTACTGCGAAATAAAGTCATCCCTTTAGTCAAAGTCTTATGGCGACATCATAATACAGAAGAAGCAACGTGGGAGAAGGAATCTGATATGCTAGCTCAATACCCAGATCTCTTCAATTGAGGTACATTTTTAATTTCGAGGACGAAATTCTTATAAGGAGGGGAGGATGTAACGACCCAAAATAATTAAGTCTAGCATTTAATAATGAGTTTTTATTCGGAGCATAATTTGAAGAATCGAACCGTACAATTGGGTAGATCTCGAAAAGTTATGCAATTTTGACTATTCATGCGCGAAAATCGGACACTAATTGATCCCAAATCGAGGCCCGGAACACGATGTGGATCGGTACCGAAGGTACCCGCGATTTTGACTTTGATTTTGACCATTAAATATTATTTAATTGTGTATATATGCTATATATATGCTATATATATGTATTGGTATTTATTGGGTGATGCATTAAAGAGTAATTTTATAAATTATTCTAGGGTATACATAGAAGGTGTATGCATAAGCTACACCGTAGCATAACCAAATTAGAGATTTTAAACCCTTATTACCCACCGCCCTTTATGTTTTAAGAGAGAAATCTCTCTTAACTTTAAGAGAGACAGAGGCATTCGGCAAGAGAGAAAGAGGAGGAGAGAGAGAGAGAAAGAGGAGGAGAGAAAGAGAGAAAGAGAAGGAGAGAGAGAGAGAGAAGGAGAGAAGGAGAGAGAGAGAGAGAAATAGGAAGAAGAATTTTTTTGTTGACGACGGTCCGACGGGTGGAAATCGTAGGCGCCATTTAATTTGTGGATCGAGGTATAATTTGAAACCCTAGCTCCGTATTTAATTTTAATTAGATATTTTATGTTGTTAATCTTAGTTTTCAATTTTAGGGTTAATTTTGTTGATAGTTTAAGATTTGATTAGGCCTTTCAAACCCTTAGTTGATGGAATTGATAATTGGGAAGGTGGATTTAGACCCAAAATTATTATTTTAGGTTAAATTGTAGATTCGGAGGTCTATATTAATTGAGAAGGATATTTAGAGCAAATTGGGCTGTAGTCCTAAAGCCCTTATTTAATTTGATAAGGACCTGGACCCTCGTAGTGACTGTTTAGGTTAGAATTTAGATGCCTAGACTATTCTACATAGAATTAGTATGTATCGAATTGAGTTTTGAAAGTGATTAAATGTGTTGTTTTCAGTTGGGAGTGTGTACTAATACCAGTACACTAATTGGAGGAAATTAGTGCGGTAAAGAGAGCCTTGCGGGATTTGAGGTAGGAACTTATAAATACTTTCTTATAGCCATTAAAGTGCTTTCAATGCTTTTGACAGGGTTTAGATTTATAAATCAAATGTAATTATTTTGCAAAGCATGCATGATTTATTTGTGATGTCCTATTGACGTGAAAATGATTTTCCCAAAGTATAGTTTTACATAGTAATGTAAAACAGTAATAGTTATTTTTAAAATAACTAGATTCTAATAATTATATATATATGAATGAGTTATATACATATATAAATATATGGATGATTCTTTTCTTACTTATAGTTAAATAAACTATAATTTCAAAAGAATTGAGATTTAATCGTTATCGAGCTGTAGGGATGAGCATATTTCCAAAACCAAACGGATTTTGGGGTTCTTATAATATATAGATATATATTTTACTACCTTCCATATGTTGGGAGAAGTAGTTATTTTAAGATGATGTGTGGGATGGAGGTTCCCAGTTGTTGGGTATGTGTTGGTGATTCCCTAGGTACGGGCTTTCCCCCGGAATATATACTATATATGTTATGCTGGGCTTTCCCCCGGCTAGGATTATTACCGGCTTTCCCCGGATTATATTACGGGCTTTCCCCCGATTACCCGGCTTTCCCCGGATTATATTACCGGCTTTCCCCGGAATAATATTAGTTGGGAGATCACAACATGTACATGGTTGTTAGTTTTTGTAGGAAAAAGGTATTTTCTACTACTAAAACTTATACTATTATAATATATATTTTTAGGTAATCCGAAAATGGATTTGTAATGCCTACACGAGCAAATCATTGAAGTTTTCCTAAAAACAATGATTTGTTCCGTATTTTCATTATGTTTTCCTGTCTCATGACAGGAATGGGACTCTCATGATATAGGAAAACTATTGAAATCTAGGTTATTCTATTTCTCTTTTTGGAAAGCCTTGTTTGGATAGGTACGTGTATGATTCTAGAAATGTCGAGGTTATATGCTGCCTAGATTAGGCGAAGACTTGAGGAGCGTGACAACTCCTGGATTATTTTAATGATCATTAAGATGTCTGCACAAGTCAAACGGCTGACCACCGCGACAACGGCTACATCGGCAAATTATGGTCAAGGGTCCACCTGAACCCAAATCATGAGCCAGCGTGCTTCTCACAAAAACCGATAAATCAGTCGCTCGGTCGGAAATCAGGAATTAACGATGGGGTTCCACATCGGTTAAGTTGGAACACGATTTTGCTCACCGACTAGGAGCTGAAACATCTAGTCATACCCTCTTCACTCTAAGATGATTACACTACGCAATATTATGATGTGAGATGTTGTTGTTAGTTTATATCTACTTGTATGGGTAAGTGAATGGTTATCGGTTTATGTTGTAGAACAAGTACCAACTACTTTTACATTTCTGTTTATGATTTCTCGATTTTCTTTTAAAACCTGCATTGTCTTAAATTCATGTTAGTGACTATCTGTTAGTATTATAAGTTTCTTACTGAGCTTTTTGCTCAGATCCAGGAGATATTGTTGCAGAGGGAAACGAGGATATAGGAGAGGATTGGTCAGACTATATCTATACCTTTTGAGGAGATCGATATAGAGAGTTCGTCAGCGATAGCTTTCTTACACTTGAGGTGTTGTATTTAGCCTTTTTGAGGTGCTTGTTATCTTACTTGTTTTGTATATATTTTCTTAAGATATGTATATAAGACAAACACACTTATGTATATTATATCACTTAACTCAGGTTATCTATGTATATTATTATGCGAGGCATCGTTTTAGAATTGTGGTTTGAATCCAGCCTAGTGGATGACTAGGTATTATTATTTTGACGAAGTAAGGTAGATTGGTCCTGATGAGATGATATATCTATCGTGGATGAATAGAATGATTTAGAATGTATTATTGTGAATAAATCATCTCTTTTACAGGTTTTGACAGGTTGAGAACCCTGAATTTACAGGGGAGACTCTGGCGAATTTTTCGTTCGCCCTAGTCATATTTTGAGGTAATTAATGATATGGATAGCTGTATTAGTTTAACTCTGATTAGGTTTGTAAACTTTGTTTAGGTTTGTTTGGTACTAATTAGTCACCTTGTATAGTTAGCCTAACGCCTCGAGATGCGACTCAATTTCTTAGAGATTATGAGTTTCAAATTGGGGCGTCACTTCAGTACTGCATAGAAAGGACATGAATTGAGAGTGCCATATATAAGAGATAATTCGAAGAAGATAACCGAAAAAAAAGTTGGAATGTGATTAATGGAAGAAAGAACAATAGGCGAAGTAGTAGATAAAAAAAGACACAAGGAAATCGCAACCTAGACTATTGATACCATATAAGAGTTCAATATATATATATATAATAGAATTTGTGAATACTTCCACACAGAATCCTGGAAAAGCCGACTGTATTTATAATGTGATTTTGTTACATAAGACAACAATGGATCATTGTGCATACACTTATACGAATGATAAGAAGGCCCATCCTTTGATTTAACCAATAACCGTTTTACCTTAGTATAGTGTATTACCAACTAAAATTCGTTGGAGGTACACATAGAATGATAGGACCTACGTGGAGATAATTCACCTAACTTTTTTTATTTTTCACTTATGTTTATTCTTACACTATTTTTACATGTTCAATCCACCTTATTTTTACATTCAGCTTACACCGTTTGTAGGACCGATGTGGAGATAATTCAAGAGCTTATTTTGGTGAGTATGATATATAAGTTCATCTCTTATAGATCAAAATCTACTCATAGATCATCTCCAAGTGGCCTTGGTTATTTACACCCAACTTTTTTTGTGTTCCATTTTCTTAATTCTTACACTAGTTTCACACGTTCATTCCACCTTATTTTTACATTCTGTTTACACCAATTTGTAGGGTAGAGATTATGGGAAGTGGCTGACGACTATGATTATGGGCAAGTGGTATTGATCTTATAGTTGAGGATATGTCCTCTCCCAAAATATCTAGCTTCCACATTTTTCTATACCATTCAAAAAATTCCTAAAGATATCATAACTTTATATCTACAAATCGATTTTTTAACAAAGGTAGTGTAAACATAGAGCAAAAAGGAGGTGCGTACATGTGGAGGAGAGAAAAATTTATCTACTCTTATTTTATTTTTTTAAATATCATAACTTCCTATTTGCAGATCGATTTTTTGAAAAAATTTATATTTTTTAAAAACATTTGCGACGATTTTTAAAATGAGATCAGTTACCAATACCAAAATTTTAAAAGAAAAAAAATATTTCGCATATTAAGTAAGAACATGATGTAGACGCCATATAACCGGCATGATGACATGTGCTAAATGCATGAAAACATGGACTAAATACATGCTAGCTAGAACAGAGAGTTTAAACTACAAAATCTTGTGAAAAAATATGGGTTGTGCTGAAGGCACGACTTACCGCTAGTTTACTAAATACTCCGTTGGTTAAGAAGTTATATGTGTTTGTCCTAGTCACCAAGGATTACCCAGATTTATGAGAAAAATATATGGACCATTCTTTGTTTTATGACCGTCTTGTTTTATTAGATACACTAATAACCCGTACTTTCTACACCACACATACTTTGTTGTAAGTTTTTGTCGTCTAAAATTTGACTCATGGAATAAATTGACCAATCTTGACCCGCCATAAGTTCTTAAAATTAGTTTTTTCTTAAATAATATGTTTGATATGTAAAATATACGAATTTCCTCAAATCTCGAGTATATGTAGTATGCAATTTCGTGCATTCGGCATGCTAACCATGTGTCTCTGCACCCTATTCGTACTTAACACACAATTATTATTATATTTTTTAAAAATTTTGGTACTGGTAACTGGTCTCATTTTGAAGATCTTCGTGAATCTTTTTTAAAAATATAAATTTTGTTGAAAATCGATTTGTAGAGAAAAGGTATGACATTTTTATTTAAAATAAAATAAGAGTTAGACAAATTTCTCTCCCCTTCACATTTACACGTGTCCATCATCCTTTTTTATCTACAAACTCATACTAATTATATGCCATTTATATATTTTTTATTTACCAAAAATGTCATTGATTAGGATGTTATATGTGTTTGTCCTAGTTATCAAGAATTGCTCAAATTTATGAGAGGACAAATCTGGACCATTCTTTGTCTCCAAATAGGTCTATTTTATTATATAGATTTTAGAGCATGTGAGTATTAATGCATAAAGTGTTAGATGTATGGCAACATGTGTTCCACGAAGATTTTTATTTCATTCTTGTTATTTCTATTAAAAAAAATGTATTCCACAAAGAAACATATGAAGCTGTTCTTTATGTTGATGCCTTTTTCAGCTGAAGAAGCAGAAACCAGTGCTATTTGGGGAGCCATCTGAAAAACTAGAAGACTAAAGTGGAAGTACCTACTCGTGGAGAGTGACGCAAAAGATCTAATCAAGAGATTCTACAGACAGAATTTTGCCAGCAATTCGAGAACGAATGCATGCCTAAGGATATTAATTAAAGACTGGTTAAATCTTTTTGAGGAAATTCGTTTCATGTTTACTCCTAGAACTCTTTAATGTTACTACTATCTTCTAGGTCAGTAGGCTAAGAACAATAATTTTGATATGTACTGTGAATACTAAATATTTGCATAATACATGGCATACGATCAAGAGTGGAGCAAGATTAGATTAATATTGTGAGATGTATTAAATCATTACCTTTGTAATTTGGTGTGAGTACCTAACCCCCCTCATTATCTATAAATAGAGGTGAATCACTTGTAAGAAAGGACTGATCTTTTCATTAGTGAATACTTGGAGAGAGAGTTACATCCGTAGATGTAGGCCAAAGGCCGAATCACGTCACTTGTTGTGTTTATCCTTTTTCTCTTTACTTTCTCTCTCTACTTTCTCTCTCCTCTCAATCTCCTCTTGCAGGATCAACACCATTGATGAAGATTGATTGTAGACGCTAAATTTTTGCGTTTACATGTACTAGATTAAGATTCCCACTTGGCCTCTCCAAGCGGAGGATCCCTCAAATCAACTAATTTCTCATCGTTTGCTTAAAGAAAAAAAAATTGGGGTAACTCTATATATGTCCACCCCACTTTTTCTATAATTACTTCCACCCACTTTATTCTCAAACTCTTGTCACGTGTTCCAGCCACTTTATACTTACGCTTCAATTACATCTGCTTATAAGGTTTGCATAGAGATGATTCAAGGGCTGATTTTTTAGGATCATATCCATGTAGGTCCCTATAATGCGTGGAATTTTTTAGTACAAACCCGATCGTAAGAAACATGTGTAAGACCCTCATCTACTTCCAGAAGTTGAAGTTTTTTTTTAAAGGAGGTATAGTACAATAGGTAAATCACTACTATTATAATGCGACTTCACACTAGCTAAAAATTAGTCTATCTGAACCCTTTCCCCTATGTTTGCACAACATTTTAAAAAATTTCAAACTTATCTTGAAGTTTTTTTACATGTTGGTCATCTTATTCTTACACTTTATTGATACTTGTATGCAGAGCATGTCAGTCTGTGTGGAGATGATCCAAGAGTTAATTTTTTATGAGGATGATCTCATCATTATATAGATAAAAAATCAGCCCTTCGATAAACTTTACGTATGCACTAAAACTGGTGTAAGAATAATTGTAGTGTTAATAGAGAAAAACTAGGGGTTTTACCCCTCTAATGTATGCATTAATTTGGTATAATCCTAGTTTAAAGAAAACATCCAACGTAAGGAACACGTGCATTGGCTCTTAAGAAATAAAAAAGAGAAAAAGACTGATAACAAAACAATTTGTTCGCACTCACAACTATTTATCTTCTTTTTATTTTTTTTGTTTTTTTATAAGCCTTGCTTGTTATGCTAAGGATATTTGTATTTGCAAATGTTTGCATCAATTTGTAGGGACCCACATTAAAGTAGTTAAAAGTAGTGTTAATTTGCATTTCCCATATGTGTTTTGTGATGGCTAAATTTTTTAAACTAATGCGAGGGGTACCAAAACTTAGTCCAAAATACACTCCCAGAGCCCCAAATGATATGGCAGTAGATTTTTAATGTTGATACCAAATACATGTAATTCCGAAGTGAAAATACTTGTATAACGATGTGCAAAAACTTGCATAATGCGAATGACAGGTCCAAAGTATCGGTTAGTTAAGGCTTTTGAAAATGACTTGTGAATTTTTTTTATTTGTTTGAATACTTTTATTTCTTAGTAAAGACAAATTTTTGAGACAAAATTTCAAAGTGAGTATGTAGGTAAGAATTTAATTTGAATTTAAGATAAAGTTCTGACTTGATGTACAATGTAAAAAATGTGGGCCAATTAGCAATACACCCCCAACCATTAATTGATATTAGTGATACACCTCTAGATTAATTGAAATAAGTGAAATGCCCTCAACTTAACAGTGGGCCGTTAAGTATTCACGTGCTCAATACGTGACAGATGTTTTGACTAAAATGCCCTCACGTGGTGTGAATGTATAATACACATGCTTCATCCTTCAAATTGAATCCAACAATCAGGACATAAAGTCCTAATCTATCCATGAAATAAAGCCCTTTTTTCTCTATCTTCTTTGTCAACCTCTCATTTCCAGATTGCCGAATTTCGGCGAGCCATGGCTGACAACCACCTCTCTTTGGTGATTGAAGTTGCAGATTGGTGCAAGCCTTCAAGATGCAGGTCGCCACCTTTTGAGATGGAAGATTAATTATTTAAGAGGACTGTCCATTAATGACTGCATATTCATTTATGACTTGCAGAATGGTGATGAAGCCATTCAATCACTTGTAAAATATTTTGAATAGATTAAGATGTGGGGCTTTGAGCTTTTCCTCACCAAAATATCTGATGTTTTGAGTTTGGATCTCGGTTAATAAGTAGTATTGCCCAATTGTAACTCACAAGAGAGGATTGTCTTTTAGTTTAGAGACTTTTTGGAACACCTTACTTGTTCAATATGTTTGATAAGGTTTATCTCTGCGAACAGCCGTGGTTGTCTGTAACACCACTTCAACTCTCACTTTACATGCCATGTTTAACTGCCCATTTAATCGGGTGGAGAATATCTGCTAGCTAGGGTTAGGGACATATTCCTAAACGACAAGATGCATCCCCTCTTGGACTGTTACAATTCCCAGGTGGTGGTCGGACATGACCTAAATGATGGTGGTAGTTGAGAGAGATTGCTTAAGGAGTCGTGGTGGTCGGCGGTGGCTCGCCGGAATCCGGTGATGTGGAAATGAGAGGTTGACGAAGAAGATCAAAGAAAAAAGGGCTTTTTGTCATGGCCGTTAGATTAGGACTTTATGTCCTGACCGTTGGATTTAATTTGAAGGATGAAACACGTGTATTTCACGTTGCCACCCCATGAGGGCATTTTGGTAAAAGAATGACCCAAACAACAGAAACCGTTAAGTTGAGGGCGTTTCATTAATTTCAATTAATCTAGGGGTGTATCACTAATATCAATTAATGGCTGAGAGTGTATTGCTAATTGGCCCTAAAAATGTTCATTTCTTGAACTTAAAGATTCTACACAATTCAATTTGAAGATTAAGATTCCTATTAATTAAGATGCCCAAAAAATCCTTCACAATATTAGGCTGAAAGCCCTCATTTAATAACAATTTTATGGAGAGGACAAGCACTTTTTATTTTGTAAGCCTAATCCCTACTTTTTTGCGTTATGCAAGCAAATGAGTTAGTTCCTTCTTTTATTTTAAAATTGAAAAATTTATTTTAAAATTGAAAAATTTTAGTACCTAAACTACCCTTCCTTTATTATAAACGTAGACTTCTAACTGTTTTTTTGTTGTAGGGACCAATGACGTGGCAGAGAGAGAAAATAATATTTTTTAAATTTTAAAATGCTATAACTTTTAATATATAATTTAGATTTTTGCCAAATTTATATTTTTAGAAAGCATTTTTCAAGATCTTTAAAATGAGATCATACAACAATACTAAATTAAAAAAAAAATTCTTCGTAATTAGACTATGGAAACCCATAACTGCTTGCGATAATGCAAACTATAACTTGCATATAGTTTGCATAGTTTATTTTCATGCATTCGCTTCGTGAATGGGTTTTTATTTTGAAAATTAACTATATGCAAATCATAGTTTGCATACAATCTGGGTTTTTCAGCTTCGTGAATGGTTTTTTTTTATTTAAATAACTATATGCAAATTATAGTTTGCATAAAATCTG
>MVGT01001081.1:232433-296285 GCA_002174775.1 Macleaya cordata | reverse complement strand
GTGTAGATGCTCAAAACTATACAAAAATAACTACACAAATTTTTTCTTTTAATTAGAGGAAAAAAAAGACAATACAAATTACAACTTGCATACATGCTTGATTTTGTTTTTGCAAATCCTGTTTGCGTAGTTAGATTATGTAATTTTTTGTTTGGAATTTTGTACTGTTGTTGATTTCGTTTTGAAGATCTTGAAAAGTACTTTCCAACGGTATAAATTTTGTTCAAATCCGATTTATATTTTGAAAATTATGGTAATTTTTATGTTAAAATTCATTAAATGGGTTTTGCTAATGTGCACCGCTGTTATTAAGCAGATGGTTTTTTTTCATCTTTTTGCATCGCGCTAATGTGCACTGAGGACTGTCCGTGCATAAAAAAAAAGTATGTCCTCTCCGACATTTTTTTATTCCATGCAAGGATATGTCACTCTTACTCCCAAATCCTTTGTAAGTTTGTTTCGCAAAACAAACCCAAAAAACCGAAACTATGAGAAAACCGGAATTTCGATTATATTTTGGACCCGGTTACAGACCAGTGACCATAGCGTATTCGTCCATTGGTCTATAATTAGGATAGACCATATCTATGATCTACGAGAGCACATAATTTGAGCAGTAACTAGAGATCTTCTTCACTTCACTTTCTTTCTGTAATAACAGCCAACAAGGCAACAAGCAGCAGAACAGCAATGCAAATTTCTCTCAAATTCTTCTGATCTAGAGAGAGAAAGAGATTAGATAGAGAGAGAGAGAGGAAGAGGAAGAGGGTCTGGTGTATGTGTTAATTAAAAAAAGATGATGATAGATCTGGGAGCATTCTCAGACGAAAAATTCGACGCGAAGAAATGGATCAACACGGCGGCAAGCCAGTGTTCTCGGCACCCCACGCATCAAGAAGAACAATCAGCAGTAGTACTGGAGAAGCACATGACAGATCTGGAAATGAAGCTTCAAATGATGTCCGAAGAGATCTCCGCTTCTCTGGAGGAACAGAGCAGCGCTGCTCTCCTGCGTGTCCCTCGTGCCAGTCGCGACGTTATCCGCCTCCGTGATGACTCCATCTCTCTTCGTACTTCTGTTTCTGGTATCATCCTCAAGCTAAAAAAGGTACCCCTAAAAAACCACCCTAGATCTCATCAATAAGATACTAATTGAATTTGCACTTTAATAAACTCTTATAAGTATGCTGCAATTTTGAGTCTTTTTATCTTTCTATGATCAATTCAATTTGGTGGTGTAAAAACTAAAAATAGTAGATCCGTTTTTAGCAATTTTAGTGGAGTTTGGCATTTCTTTTTGGATCCCCCATTCTCAGCGGCAATTTCATCAGAATGAGGTTTAAGAGCAACTCGAATTACTCTGTATTTCGTAACATTAACAATGTGACCAACAACTTTGCAATGCGAGCAAAAATTAGGAGACCTAGGTATCTCAAATTTTATGCCAGAAACCAGAATTCTGAAGGAATGCCCATTGCCTTTCCAATTGATGTCAGTACCTTTTCCTTCCAGAGTTGGAAAGACAGACCTGGTAATCTCAACCCAAGCAATGGCTGTTGATACACTTTGATTATCTGGATTAGAGTTTGGAGACCATTTTATGATTATCAGAATCTGTCCTTCAACTTCTCATGGCCCTCCTCTCCAAATTGATCTTTTGTCTTCTACTTTCTCCAGTTTTATAACAAGGAATCCCTTACCCAATGGGATCATCTTACAATTCCCACTGAGTTTTCAGAGTTCATTCAGTCTGTTCTTCACAACATCAAATGTAATTTATTGAAAATCAAATGTGCCAATTAGACTAAATCTTCATTCATCCAGACAATGTTCATTCAGTCTGTTCTACAGGTGTTGCAGGAATCTTAGGCTTAACCACATCTGCGCTCGAATGTTTATCTGCAAGAGGCACATTATAAATATACTTGACCTTAATGAGAAGTAGTTCTGCCTTTATGGTGTCTAGTCAAACAACTGTGTCAATCATTCTAATACTATAAGGGTAATGTGTTCTCAAATCGCAACCATCAAGATACTCATATAAGCTAAAAGCTCTTATTAATCGGTCTAACGTTTACTCTAAGTAAACTATATCAAAAGGTAACAAGCTCAATGCTGAGTTATGAGTTTATCTTTTATTTTTTAAAACAATTTTTGTTTGCCTACCGCACTGTTGCTAGTTTCATTACTTTTTTTGTTTACCATTTATTCTATCCTACAACTATTTTTTATGTAGCATCCATTTTTGTTGATTCTAGCCTTCTAGGATATAGAAAAGATTACTTTTTGCCTTTGGGAGGCACATAGAAAAAATCTATAAGAATAGATACGCAAATCTGTAAAGTTTAAAAGGGTGGGTTGTTTTAGGCATTATTAGTAGGGGCATTGTGGGAGAAATGAGGGAAAAAAATATTTTTACTTCTGTGAGGTGTAGGCCTCACATAGCCTCGAGGCAGCCATCAGCTTCCTTGTGCCTTGCCTTTAGGCTCGATTAGTTAAACACTGGTAGTTTTGCATAAGATGATTGCAATCGTAATCCATTGAGAGGATCTAATAACCAACTCGCAATTATATTTCAGATACCCGTTCACGAATGAACATAATTTGTTGATTTCTGGGTTATGTGATAGTTAGGCAATGTTTTCAAGTTATAATGATTAAATACAGACAAGAAGTAGTTTACCTTGATCTTATGAACAAACCGAGATATAGTGCAGGTGTGCAGCAATTCTCTTAATCTGCTTACCTACCGTTTCACCTGGTTTCAGTCTTCATGCTTCAATAGGGCTATGGGATTGCAAGGTAAAGAGTGAACAGTAAGAATCCCTAATTTACAAATTACAATCCAAATGTGACTTGACGTCATATTCTATCCAGACCTAACCTTAATGGGGTCAGAAGGGAGTTGATGGCTTACCTACTACTGGAATGAGTGGCTGACAATGTAATGCTGGAGGTGGTTAGGAGCACTGCGAAAATTACCTGGGACATTATCTAGATATTTCTTTCACCTCATAGCTTCTAACCCTCAGTCCCTTATAATCCCTAATACTTAAACTTAAATCATCTTCAAGCTTAGGGCGACAACACAGCTTGCCCAAATGTGCCACCAGTGCAGGCCGACGTGTCAGCTCTAAGGCCACATGAAGGTTTTGTTGTTTCAATAGGTGGCACACCTCCGTGGTGTTAATAAGATTCCGCCATGATAACGGTCAAGTACTCTTATGTGTGTCCATGGCATTTGAGTATGTCCATGTTAGTGTTTAAATCCTTCCTGGGTTGTTTTGGGAAGGCACCTTTATGGGGTCGTCATATCAAGTGGTAGAACTTCATGGTTCACCACTTCAACAACAGTATCATAGGGTTCTTTCTTTTCTGGGTGCATCCGTGTTGAGAGTTGAGACTTCCTGGCACACATTTTGATACGTTTAACTCTGCTACCCTTTATTATGATGAGTCTATAGAAATGATAATTAAATAGAGGGCTTCTGTGTTTCATCCTCCATTCACTTATTTAATAAGTTGTTAAACGCAGCGCAACTATTGTTGTTTGATATAGCTATGTAACAAGGACAAGCCTTTCTAAGAATTTGCCATGTCAGGCACATGTCGATACACTTTTTCAAACAGATCTTAATTATTCGAATGTTTTGCTAATTGTTGTACTTCAATATAGTTTATATGACCTTAGTAAAAATTAGCTCATTTAAATTAAAAATAAAATCTTTCAAGTTTCAAAAATGGAATAAAGTGTGTATGCTTATTGTAGTAGTGTGTTTTAGGGGGTAAGTGTGTCTGGCAACTGCAGTCGTGTTGGACATCATTGCACATACCTGTGTCTTCTTGAAGGTACTATTATAGGTACTTATTTCTGTGACACCAACACAAACTATTTTAAAATAGTCGCATGCTGGTTTGCGACAATTAGCAAAACGCAATAAATATTTCAAGCAAATTAAGTTTTGTCAGCTTTTAGATTCTGAACTCCCATGTTTTTAGTGTTGGAATGGGATTCTATGAACTTCAAAACATAGTTTTAAATGTTTCAGCACCTTTTTACTTTCAACTGCAGGCTGAGGGTTCCTCAGCTGAATCTATTTCGGCCCTGGCTAAAGTTGATACCGTCAAGCAAAGAATGGAAGCAGCATATGAGACATTGCAGGTGCAGGATCCTGATTCCTCAAATCTGTCGGTTCCTGTTAGTGGCTTTATCTAATTTTTGATTGAAAAACAGGATGCTGCAGGGTTGACTCAGTTAAGTGCTAGCGTGGAGGATGTTTTTGCTAGTGGAGATCTTCCACGTGCTGCGGAAACCTTGGCCAACATGAGGCACTGCTTGTCTGCTGTCGGTGAGGTAATTTATTCTCTTGAATGCTTTCTTTTTATGATACAAGATTAAATCCCTCTTAAATTTGCTGTATTTCCCAATTTCTAATTTATTTCCACTGTTGGTTCTGTGTGTGTTTTCTTCAGGTTGCAGAGTTTGCTAATGTTAGAAAGCAGCTTGAAGTCTTAGAGGATAGGCTAGAAGAAATGGTCCAGCCTCGTCTATCAGATGCTTTAGCTAACCGCAAGGTCATAATGCCCTATCAAAATCTTGATTAGCTGATTACTTTCTTTAACCTCAATATCTAACAATTTCAAATCCTGTTTGGCTATATATTAAAATTTCTTAACTTGGATCCTATTTCTGTTGCATAGATTGATGCTGTTCAAGATTTAAGGCAAATCCTCATTCGAATTGGGAGGTTTAAGTCTTTGGAATTGCAGTACACAAAGATTCACCTAAAACCTATAAAGAAACTTTGGGAAGACTTTGAGTCCAGGCGACGAGTTAGCAAGCTCGTAAATGAAAAGCATGAAGCAGATAGGGTAGCAAGCCTTATGGAGTCTTCATCTAGTTTATCCACACTTTCATTCTCCAGTTGGTTGCCGAGTTTCTATGACGAAGTACTACTCTATCTTGAACAAGAGTGGAAGTGGTATGATTATCTTCAACAATTGTTTATCCTTAAGAGTAGTTTTCTCCAATGATTTGATAAACGATACAATACTTTGTTTGCATGTAAGTAATATCAGCAAAGTACAATCAACATGAACTAATTGATACTTGACCCCGGTCTTAAAAAGCCCCTAAAAGACCCCTGCCTATTTAGGGCCCCACATGGGATGATCCAAGGGCTAATTTTTGGCGAGGATGTTCGCCTCGCATGGAGATTATCTTCACTAAAAATCAGCTCATTTCGAAACTTCTTACCCCATCAAAACCCACGCAAAGCTGGTTTGAGATCAACGGTAAAAACAATATGCATTTTATCATTGATTTCCAACTATTTCTTGATGGAGTTAGAGATTTTAGAATAGGCTGATTTTTTGTGAGGATGATCTTCATGGTGAAGAGAAAATCCCCACGAAAAATCAGCCCTTGGATCAATAATTTTTGGCGAGGATGTTCGCCTCGCATGGAGATTATCTTCACTAAAAATCAGCTCATTTCGAAACTTCTTACCCCATCAAAACCCACGCAAAGCTGGTTTGAGATCAACGGTAAAACCAATATCCATTTTATTATTGATTTCAAAACCCACGTAAAGCTGGTTTGAGATCAACGGTAAAAATAATATCCATTTTATCATTGATTTCCAACCATTTCTTGATGGGGTTAGAGATTTTAGAATGGGGCTGATTTTTTGTGAGGATGATCTTCATGTTGAAGAGAAAATCCCACGAAAAATCAGCCCTTGGATTATCCCCATATGGGTCCTTCATGAGCAGGGATTTTTAGGGGCTTTTTAACACCGGGGCTTAAGTATACCTCCTCTCTCTCTCTCTCTCTCTCTATATATATATATATATATATATATATATATATATATATATATATATATATATATATATATATATATATATATATATATATATATATATATCAATTTTAAGTGCTAGCTTCCCACACTGATAATTGATATCTGCAGGTGTATGGTTGCTTTTCCCGATGATTATAGAACTCTTGTTCCTAAACTACTTATCGAGGCCATGAGCGCACTGGGTGCAGGCTTTGTTTCTCGAGTCAACCTTGCTACTGGAGAAGTTGTTGCTGAAACAAGAGCACTGACTAAAGGTAGCTTACTAGCATCTGAAATACTTTCTAGAGTTTGCACTCATGTGACAAACTCTGCTTTTAGGTATCAAAGTTTTGTTTTGCACGATCATCTAGTGTTTAATTGTTCCTTGGTGCCTTGTCATGGTTTACTCAATGGGTCTTGAACCTTCCAAGCATACCTGCAAACTTCAGGCTGCTCTATGCATTTCTTTAATACTATTTTGGCTGAATTTTGCTCATTACACTTCAATATCCGTTTACTATATTAGGGACTGGTATACCTGTATCTGGTGCAACTTGCATTTCTGATTATTCTGAGAATTACTAATCCTTAGAAGACTTGCAGTTGGTTCTGGTTTAATATTAATTGACAAGGTTATTTTCATGTTCCACTGGAAAATGATGATGATCCATCTTAATTTGGAGTTTCATGTTTTATTTGGAAAATTTTAGGTGTACTGGATATCTTATCTGGGGATATGCCGAAAGGTACTAAGATTCAGACGAAGCATCTTGAGGCATTGATTGAGTTGCACAACATGACGGGTGCTTTTGCAAGGAACATCCAACATTTGTTTTCGGAATCTTCTCTTCAGGTTTTATTGGATACACTAAAGGCGATTTATTCTCCTTATGAGTCCTATAAAAAGAGGTGAAGATACATACTAATGAAATGGCATGAGTCTTGTAATTTGTTAGCCCATTTAGTTATGCCAGTGTCATAATTCGTAGTAGTTATTGGTTTTTCCATGAAAAACTTTTTGTTCATGGTGCATTGTTGATCTTGCCTCATGGTGTTGGAATATCCTGTCCTTCCCTATATTATAATGGCACAACATGTTAAGGGTATTTGCTGTATCCAATAGCACATGTATCTGTATGACATTCTCCCGACACATTACTTGACACATAAGGAAGTGCTAGCATTAATATGATAATTTTGCATGAAAATGATTTCGAAAGAGGTCCTATGTTTTCCATCCTCCATACAATAACTTATTATTTATAAGTTGTTCAAAATGACTATACTTCTGATACTGTTAATCTACTTTTATCTATTAAGTTATTTGATCATTATGTCTATTTCGGTATTTATCTTTGAATTTATAGTATTTTGGTCATCTAGAAGGTTCTATTCAGACACCTTGTATCCATGGGACCAAAACATATGTTTGTATCATTTTAAAATAAGGCGTTCTTTTTTGTAATTAAGCTGTGTTCTTATGCTTCCTTGCATACACTTCTCTGTTTCCCTTGTCATGTTTTGAGAGTGCAGCTAAACATCAAATAAACTACTTGTTGGCCTACTTGATGAAAGATAAAATTTTTTTTTTGAAGAAAACTTAATGAAGATAAATTACTATGTCTTGACATGATATTCCTACTTTTCTCCTAAAAAAATCATGGTTTTATAATCCCTAGGTTCTTAAATGGGCACTTCAGTTTTTGAATTTCCATGATTACAGAAGAACAAGGTAGCAATTTGGAATTTAGGCGTCATTTGGGGTTTTTAAACTTTGTTACTGTTACACTTTATCTTGTACAATGGTAGCGAGTGTGTGAACTGTATACTCACTAATACCAATGCCACTCCAACTTTTAAGAATTTGTTGTGTCAAACACTTCGTGGTAGGAACATGGTTGACCCCCATCAATATCAAATAAGTCTCTGGTATTATTTATTTATTTTTATTTTTTGTATAGCATAAGAATATATGTAGAAACTTTCTGTTATCTACTAAAGAAGATTTTATTTCCTTCTCTGATCTGGAATTGCTCAAAATAGATTTCATCCTCTTATGCACTGTGAGTCAAATAGAAGATATTTAACAGAAGCAAATTATCTATCATGTATCCTTTTGTCAGTTGGTAAAATTGATATAGAAGGTTTCCATCTCAATGGTTTGAATGTGTTATCCAATATAGCAGCATGGTTAATCCCAACTATATCATCTGTCACATTAAAGAACCCTCCATCATACAATGAGTTCACTACTAAAAAAATTACTACACATTTTTTAATATTTTTATGTTAAAAAGCAAAATCAATTAACCAAACATTCTCCTCTCTATTTCCTGTTTTTGTTATTTTTACCTGGCTATTTTCTATAAAGACATAAGATCAGATTCACTTTTCTGGAAAGTGACAGATATGTAACATACTTGTATGATGCTTATTATGTGATCTAAGTTTCGTATGCTTGCTTGTAATAGCTTTCTTGTGCAAGGAGATGATATTACTGTTTTAATCCAATGAGCACTTTTTAATCATTTCAACCTAAATTTTTATATTCCTTTCTCAGTTAATAACAATGGCATAACCTGATTTGCTGTTAAACCTAATTATGTAAACTTTATTTTCTAGGTATGGACAGATAGAACGTGCCATCCTATCCTCTGAGATTGCTGGACTGGATCTTAGGGGAGCTGTTGCTCGTGGGGTGGGGGCCCAGGGGATTGAACTAAGTGAAACAGTTCGAAGAATGGAGGAATCTATTCCACAAGTAATCGTCCTTCTTGAAGCAGCTGTGGAGAGATGCATCAACTTCACTGGAGGTTCCGAGGCAGATGAGCTTATTCTGGCACTTGATGATATTATGTTGCAGTTTATTTCTACTCTCCAAGAAACCTTAAAATCATTAAGAGCTGTATGTGGAGTGGACCTCACTGGTGAGGGCACTGGTTTAAAGAAAGAAATGGGATTGGACAAAAGGGAAGGAACACATAATGCACGCAAACTGGACAACGTCTCAGATGAGGAAGAGTGGTCTATTGTCCAAGGAGCATTGCAGATTCTTACAGTTGCAGATTGTTTAACCAGCAGGTCTTCAGTCTTTGAAGCTTCCTTAAGATCTACCCTTGCTCGGCTGAGCACTAGTTTGTCTCTTTCAGTGTTTGGTTCCAGTTTGGATCAGAACCAGTCCCATGTGGCCAGCGATGATGTAAATGATGGACTATCTTTGGCCGGAAGAGCTTCCTTGGATGTCGCAGCTCTTCGTCTGATTGATGTTCCTGAGAAAGCTAGGAGACTGTTCAGCCTCTTAGATCAGGTACAATGGATCCTGTTTTTTTTTTTCCTTGTATTTCTTCGGTTTCTTCTTATGTCTTCATGTCAAATTTATAGATACCTACTTCTACGTGAGTGATGTTGCAGCTCTTCAGTTTTCTGATTTTATATTTTTATGGTCTTTCACAAGGCCGTCACCACTATTTTCTAGTGCCAAATACCAGTTGCCAATCCAAAAAGAAAAAAAGAAGACAAAGACGTGTCCATGTTTTGAAAAATGTGTTTGCGTTGGATCATAATCTGTATCATTAAAATGGACAGAGCAATATCAGCATCTTTCATTTGGAGTTCTCGATTTTTATATTGTTTACTCAGTAATTTTCTCCTTGTTTTTTAAAGTTATGTGCAAAGCTACTTAGATGGATGTGTTAAAACTGTTTTATGCAGTTACATTTTGAGGCTTGTCGCCAACAGTTTCTCTCACTGTGAAACTTGGCGTAATTGGTTGAAGATGTCAACTTGAGTAACTTCAGCTAAGCAAAACCCTTAGGACTCAAAATATTCTTAAGTTTGGGAATTGATCTGGGAAATGATGGTGGTCATCTATTCAGCCAAGACCAGCCTTAAACCAATATAGATCAAACACTTGATTACCTAAATAATCCTAATTGTCCATCAATGACTTTTTGTTTTCTGGTACGCCTTAAAAATTCTTATTCTTATTTATTTTCAGCAAATAACCTTACTTTTTACTATCATGCAGTCTAAAGATCCTCGGTTTCACGCTCTTCATCTTGCATCACAAAGAGTATCAGCATTTGCAGACACAGTAAACGAACTTGTCTATGATGTTCTCATATCCAAAGTACGGCAACGACTTAGCGATGTGGCTCGTTTGCCTATCTGGTCTGCAGTGGAGAAGCAGAGCGCTTTCCCTCTTCCAAGCTTCAGTGCGTATCCCCAATCCTACGTGACTAGTGTTGGTGAATATCTGCTTACGTTACCCCAACAGTTGGAGCCACTTGCCGAGGGCATCTCTAGCGATTCCAACACGGACGAAGCCCAGTTCTTTGCAACTGAATGGATGTTTAAGGTAATAAAAATGGTTTCACTGTTTCCACTTTCTCGTTTCCCGACAAATCTTCATCCCTCGCTTATCAGGTAAATGAAAACAAAGAAATCTTCATCCCATTTTTCATTTTTGAAGCCTGAACACATCTAAGCATTATCACAGTTAGCAAATCCCACTGCAAACACATCTTCTGGGAAGACCCCATTCCTGGGAAATGTTTAAACTCATGTGCTTTTAAAACATTATAAATAAAGTAAAAATAAACAAAGTAAAACTCCGTGAGATATCCATTTGAGCCAAAACTATAGTATAATTTGATTTTCCTTTTTTTATTTTAACTTTTAAGAAAACTAAATGGAACCCCTCATTTATAATGAAGATGATCTATTTTCTCTTTGAATATGAAAATAAACTTTTATTCATGTTTCACCCTTACACATTGATCAAAATTTTTAATTAAATTAAAAAGAATTGGCTTTTATGATTTTATCGTACATGTATATATATATGTGTTGATGCAAACTTGAACGAGGAAATCATGTATATCTATGTATTGATGAAAACTCGAATGAGGAAATCATGTATATCTATGTATTGATGCAAACTTGGATGAGGAAATCATAAGGTTACAGTAAAAGATCAGAATGAGATATATCAGATTCTGGGAACTAGATCAAACGTATACAAAGATGACTGTCGATGTAGTAATGCAAATCCATGCATCAGATGTGCACTTCATCAAGCGAGTTCTTTAAGAAGATTGAAATTCCCTGACGAGCAAATGTGCAATGAATCCCTAACACAGTTTCCCTTCCCTTGTATAAATAATAGTTCTCTAATTTACTATGAGAAGATGTGGAGTTTGCCTCTTGCATCATATAGTTATGCTTTCTTGAGTTCATATTTTTTTATTAGAGACGTTTCAAACCAAATATTTATCATCTACTGTCTAATGTTGTTCTTTTCACAGCGAACTCATATTTTTTGAATGTTAACTATGACCAAAAAGATTACTAGTATATCAAGTTATGGTGTTGATGTTGTATAAATTTAAAAGGTTGCAGAGGGTGCCACAGCGCTTTATATGGAGCAATTACGGGGAATTCAATTTATAACTGATCGGGGTGCACAACAACTCTCAGTTGACATAGAGTACTTGAGTAACGTGCTTGCAGCTCTATCCATGCCAATTCCTCCAATCTTGGCTACGTTCCACACGTGTCTCTCAACTCCAAGAGACCAACTCCGTGATCTTGTGAAATCAGACTCTGGAACCCAACTTGATCTTCCAACTGCACACCTTGTTTGCAAGATCCGGCGCGTGACTCTAGATCAGTGAGTTTTCGTTTCTGGGTTTTTTTTTGGTAAAAATTTTGATGCAAAAAATGAGGGGATTATTCTGTTTAACCAGATGCAACTTTTAACATATATCATATTTGCATTTATACTCTACTACGCTTGGACAGTTTGTGATTTCAAATGTAGGATATATGCTGTATAATTTTTGATTAAAAAAATAAAAATAAAAATCACAGGTTCATGACTATATCAAAGGGATGATCAGAAACAAAATGTAACAAATAGCTCAAGTGACAGTTGAGAAAACAGGAGTTGTAGGTTATGCGTTTTTTAGTGGTGTTTGTTTTTCATTTAGGTGTGTGAATCTTGTTTGAATTTGACCCATCTGGATTGAATCTGACTTGTGTCAATACTTAGTCAAAAAAATTGAGTTGAATGTGAGATGAAAGTCTGACTCCATAGGACAATCGTGATGAGTTTGTTTTGAAATTCATGATCTTGAAGATCTTGCACTATACAAATTTCAACAAGGAATCATGCTACCCCTTCGTGGATGATTTCAAGTCTGCTTCAACTGGACAGTTTCAGAACATGGGTTCTGCATAAATCTCGAGCAAGTTTCGGAGTTATCATGCGATCTGTGTTGAGGTTAATCTAACGGTCATAGTCTCATAGACCATGTTGAAACAGCTTGGATTTTATATTGTACACCTGTGTAGAAAGCGGCACTCCCAGCTTAGGTCTCCGGTGATCATCAAATGATTGATGAGATGATTAGATGGTTGGCAAGATCATCTAATGATTGCCATAGATTTTTTTTTTTTTTAAAAAAAAAATGGCGATCATCTTACGATCAGCTCAGCCCAACCATCAGATGACGGCCTCGACTATTTAATAACCACGCAGTGCTCACTTCATTTCTCCCTTAAAGATCCACTAACTAGTGGAAAAGTTGGTTGGATCTTATGGCTAAGAGATCCCACTAACAAGCCATGGATTAAGGGATCCTACTAAACTTCTTTGAATGCTTTGATTTAATTGCTAAATCGTTATTTCGTAGGAGGGATTTTGCTATTTGAACACCCGATCAGGAGTTTAAATTTTAAACACCGGTTTGTGGGGCCCACATGTATACATTTCAAGAGCTGAAATTTTGTGAGGTTCTACAACATCTTCACAAAAAACCAGCCAATTTTAAAATTTCTAACTCAATAAAAAATTGACTCTTTTCCTTACCGTTCATTTGTCACATTTAATTTTCAATCAACTTCAGATTCACTTTTGATGGGATTAGAAGTTTTAGAATGTCCTGATTTTTTGTGAGGATGTTGTACATGGGGTGAAGAACAACCTCACAAATTTTAACTCTTGAAATGTATACATGTAAACCCCACAGACCGGTGTTTAAAATTTAAACATCCGATCGGGTGTTCACATAGCACTGTCCTATTCAGAGTGCCTCCCAGTTCTATCTGCCATCTCAATCCCAATGAGTGAATTACTATTATTCCCTAATGTCATATTGGTAGATCCCTCAAGCCTCATCCATAGATTTAGAGTGCCATACAAAAATACAAAATTTGAATCTCAAGAACCAGGGCCCACCCAAGGCCTGGTAGTATGATGAGCTAGACAACCTATCTTTTATTTTGTCTTGAATTTAGTCTGTTTGGACAAGGGATTCTAGGGAAGGATTTTGTGGCACAAGAGATTTTGGTGAAAAAATCATGTTATATTTTGCCACAGCCAAATTTCTGATCCTCACAAAATCCCTCCCTAAAATCTTTTGTCCAAACAGACTATAATAAAATACACATTTCCAACATCTGCATTTCCTGTTTCCATAAAATGTGTTAGATTCTTCAAATGAGCATGTAATAAGACTAATTTTAGGCCCTGCTTGGTATGCAGGAAAAATTTACAGAATGCAAATTACCACAGCTGTGGTAGTGGTAGTTTGCATGGACAAACAAGGCCATAGGTATCCTAACTAGCAGAAGAATACCATACCAAGCATCTGATTTATCAATTTGACTGGGAATAACTGCATATGCGAATTTTCCCTGCATACCAAGCAGAGCCTTAGTTGCAAACTCTTGCATTGTCTGCTCTCGGTGGTTGCACAGAATTGGGGTTTCGATTGGAACAATCTAGACCATCATCCCTAAATATAAATAGTTTGAGACAATCAACAAAACTAATGAGATACTTGCCATCTTATTATTTATCCTAGCTGCTGCTGTAAATAACTGGATTGTTTCTGCTGCAATAATGCATGGTAATATGCAATCAACAAGACTTCATTCTCTTGTGAGATGCTTAAAATCCAATTCTCCAACATATACAGAAACAGGGGGGAAAAGCAAAAGCAAGGCCAACTCTGTCTGCACTTTGATGGACATGACATGTTTTGTGGTTCTCGCCAAACCGTACGTTATCTATAAACCATTCTTAGTGGAAATTGAAATTTCGGTCAACAGGACCAGTGATTAACTAGAGTCAAAATACAAGACGGCAATCATCGGCTGCAGGAAGTTGTTGGCTGGTCTGATCCTATGTTTAAATTTGATATCTATTAGGAACAAGTAACCATATATACTAGAGTGAACTGTGAAAGTGATGCTCTCTACTCATTACTCATCAGTGCAGAGAGAAATTTTGACAATGGTTTCTTCCCAAACTATAAGACCCGGAAGTGAACATCAAGTACAGAAGAAGAAGAAAAAGCCTACTTACCTACAGTATGCAAGCAGCATATGCATCGAGGATCTGAAATGTTCACATTCTCTTCTGCAGTGTCCTGTAAAGAGCAAATTTATCCCTAATTTTCATAGCAGGTAACCAATCATCTCATTTGAGGGGGGTTTTTGGTCACTTATGAAGATGAAGTCATAGTCCCCGTGTTATGGACTTGGTGGTAATACCATACAATCAAAGTGGAATCTTAGATTTCCTTTTGTGTGAAACATGGTGTATTGCATGAAATGTGCAAGGAAATAAATAAAGAGTCTTTTACCTTGTGGACTTTAAAGTTGCAAATTTATTACATTTACTATCTTCAAATTGAATAAACTCTCTAAAAACCTTGTTTTTCTCATATTGGTTACAAAAATTACCCTATTATACAACGTAACCTACGTTTTCTATTTCTTCTACTTTTATTTGATCGCCTTCCCCAACCAGACATCTGAGCTCTTTTCAATCTCTCCAAAACTCAAACTCTATCGGATAAGTTAATGGTATATATGATCGATAGATAAAAATAAAAAAAAGAAGTTGATGTTGTGATGGAGGTGCTGTAAAGCTTGATCAGTCAAATGTTTAGGATTAATTTAATTCAATGGATCCTGTCACCCTTTAATCCAATAGGAAGGAAAGTAAAACTCGTCTCAGTCAAGTTGATACCAAGGCGGTAGAATAAGGGTCATTATGTTGTATTTGCCCTTTTTATCAAAAAAGTAAAAAATGTTGTATTTGCCCTAACATATCTCAATGAAGCATTAGTTGCAGTTAGGTTTTTGGATTAATTTGATTTCTAATCAAGGAATAAGTGCAAAAAAGATCTCATCAATTGGACAATTGAATCTTATATGGGAATTAGAAGATGAAAGTTTGAGTTTCAAGGAGAGGGAAAGGGGTGGTAGACTGGGGAAGCCGTTTGAAAAACAAAAAAAAAAACACAGAAAAAAAAAGAGTAAAAACAGTTGAAAACCTAGGTAAAATAGTGTGATGAAGGGTAAAAGAGGAATTTAAGAAATTCAAGGTAGATTTTGTAACTAAGGGCAAGTCTAGTGGGAGGGATTGGACATGTTGATCAACAAGTTCCCTCTCACAGTGGAATCCCTAAACATCGAAAAATGGATCCCTTTCCACTGGAATAAGGATCCTTAGTGGAGAGATGATTGATTGAGCGCCACGCTCAACGGCCGCTCAACCGTTGAGCAAACGCTCAATAAATCAACGTGCTTTCAATTGTTTAATTCTTATATATTTGCTAACTAACTTCTCTCTCTTCCTTTTTCTATTTTATCTCCTTAAAAAACTCTGCCTAACTTTCTCTCTCTTCCTTTTTTTCTCTCCAACATCTCTCACTTTTCTCTCTCTATTTTCTTATCCATGTTAAGAGATTACTACTAGAGCAAATGGATCCCTTATCCTCTCACCAAAGGGATTAAGGGATCCATTTTTCCATATTCCACTAGAATTGCCCTAAGTTGAGAAAACAAGATATTTTAAGAGTTTATTGAAGTTCTAGGTAGTAAATGTAATAAATTTGTAACTTTGGGGTCCATAAGGTAAAAGACTCGTAATAAAAGCTCAGCTGGAACATAAATATCAGTTCAAGACGACTTTGTAAATTCCAAACCATATCCCTGGCTATGATCAAGTCAAGGTTTATAGGTTACCTTTCTAATGTGTGAAATAACCAACATCTCCTCCTCCTGCAGCAGCTTCATTCACGCAAATAAATAGCACCTGCTATCTTAGTTACTCGAGGATATTGGTAACCCACAATGACCGAACAAAAGAAGCTCTGAAACAAGTGTGTTCAGATATAATCCATGAAAAAGATATTGAGTTTAACTCATAGATCAGCAGAATACTAAAAGAAGTTGACAGCAACACCATTATACCTACCTCAACCCTTTTTCCTCTAAAAGTATGATTGATAGGGAGATGGTATAGTACTATAGTCTCAACAGAGCTCTGAGATGAAAAAACAAGTTTCATCCATGATTACATTCTTACTCGAAACTTCATAAACAAACAATTCAAAAGTATGAGATAGAAAATGTCTACCTCATTTTGATTTCAAATTCAGCCATCTATCTACACAGTCCACTAATACGGGCGGACTGGGCTTCTCGATGACCTCCTGTGACCATGCCTAACAGGGGAACGGGACCTGCTCCTTTCCCAACCCCTCTCTCGAGGCATATCCATGTTCCCATTTCTGTCATGGTACCTGTCCCGGTCCCCATCTCTCCCATTTCTGTGATTGTTATACTTCCAATCTCTCCCTCTTCCCCCATCCCTGCTTCCTCGGCCACTCCACTCTCTAGACCTTTCCCTGTCCCAATCTCGTTCTCGGTGTCGATCTCGCTCCCGATCTCGTTCACGATCATGATGCCTATCTCTCTCACCTGAGTTACTTCGTTTACTTCTATTCTCAGTTTCCTTCTCCCTTTGCTTTCTACGTTCTTCTGCTTCTTTCTCCCTAGCTAGTCTTTCCTCTTCCCTTGCTTTCTCCTTAGCTTCCTGTAGAATAAAATTCCATGTTTTTCCACTCAAAAAACATGATAAAGCCAACTTCAACATGTAAGGCATCCATGCAACAGAAAATTACCTTGTACTCAGTAATAAAATCCCGAACCATGCCATAACCAATATGCTGCTTGCCTGTCACATGAGACTGTGTTCTCTCTGCAGCATCATTTGCTACAAGGAAAGAGCCACATATCTCACACAACGCCATCTTCTTCTCCTGTGTAATCAAGAGCTTGTCATTCTGTGGTTGTTGCGTTAAGGCTGTCTTGTCGACATTTAGCAACTCTACCTGTAAAACAGTGCCCCAAAACTTTCCAAATTTTAGATAATTCTTTAAAAAAAAATGGAAACACGGGAGAATGAATATGTAGGCATCATTGCAGCACCTTCCTCATGAGTGCCTCAGCCTCATCCACCTTGCCAGCTTCACCAAGGGTCTCCACTTGCTCCAGCAACTTCTTTATCTTCTCCTCCAGCACAGATAGCTGCTCAGATTTCTCAGTGGAGATTGGAGCAGTGGGTGGAGCCTCAACCTCTTGGGCTAGGCGCTCCCGACCACGCCTAACTTTTCTATCCAAGTCCATCACCTACCGTAAAACAAGAAGTAACAATCAAGAAAAGAAAATGCCAAATCACAAAACCATAATTAGCAGTAACCAAGAAAGAGAAAATACAAGAGCTAAACCCACCAATTTCTCGCAAAACTGAGCAAGTTCAGCTTCAAACCTGGGCACATATGAGTCATGCCTGGGAGACTTTTCAAAGCTATAAACAGAAATAAACCAAAATCTCATCAATAACAATTTATAATACATGATTGGAAAGCATGGGGGAATATGTAGGACACTCAGTGTCGCCAAAATTGGCACTTGACTACTCACATACCAAGGCAAATCACATGCAGAGATATAGTCACTTGTCAGATGGTCTTTCCCCTTCTATGTATCTTTCCCCACTCAAAGCACACGTGCACACTCATGCTATTACTTCGATTAGTACCAATTGGTTNGGGGAGCCCCATATTCTGGGTTCTAAAAGATACTGTACCGATCTGGGTTTCTGGGTTGTTCTTGATCCATTGAATGGAATAGGATATCCATCCATTTCCAGGGAGTACATAAAAGATTCTTTGTCATAGAGCACCAAATCAATTTGACTTCAAATACTTACCCAGAAGATGCTTTTCAAATTAGATTAAAGTCATTAAAGCTACCTCCTTTTCTATCATTGAGATTGCACCACACACCTCAGGGATGCACTAACACACAAAAACACCACCAGAGAGGAACGAACATTGAGCATATGTAAGCCACAAAGTTAGTTTTTGAGAAAGCAAATGCTTTCTAAGTTTCTATGTGGGTCCCACATCAGATACTCTCGTCTTTAGATGAACTCAAGAAGTATAAATTATTGATGCAGAAGATCAACTTATGGTTTAATTGTTATAAGCTTACAGGAAAAAAAAAAAGAAAAGAATTGACAGCTGAATACTGAAACATCTAAATATTTTTCGCGATTCCATTCCTAAGGTTGCAATAATTATCCCATGCATTAATGAATTCCAAAGAAAGAATATACGAAATAATTGGCAAGGAAAAATAATTGAAGCAGAATACCAAATTATGATTTAATTGTCCTAAACTTACCCAAAAAAAAAAAAAAAGAATATGGAAATAGTTTTTTCGTGATACAATTTCTAAAGATCATATATTCATTCCATGTGTTAGTAAATTTCAAAGGTAATATATAAAATTCAAATTTCTAGTCCAATTGTCTTTTTCCAAATAGAAATTGGAATTCATTCCTTTTATTTTTAAAATTGTCAAAAATATTTGAATAGTGTACAGTTCTCAAGCCTCATCTTCAATTGGTAGGATATTAGATGGTGGCAATCAAGCAATCTGAACTAGAAAATCTCCTACAAGTGATCTATCCCATAAATGCGAATATAAACTATGGAAAGTCTAAACGGCCATCCTAAAATGATGTAAGAACTCATTCGAAGACACTTGCACGATAATTTTCTTTTCTCTTCTTTTTGGGAACCACACTGCTAGGTCTTGGTATGTACATAAAGGAATCACTATAACAAGACATTACAATAACAGTACATAGAAAACTATGTAAAATGTTCACCCATCATAATCAGTTAGTAACACCACATTTAGCCTACTAAGCTATAAAGATAGATTGGTCACCTTTTATCTGCACAAGTGACCTTTGCTCTTCAAAGGAACTTTTAGAAACTGTCATTGATCATTTTATGATTAAATTTTTACCTTCGAAAGAAGACACAGCAGACGAGCTCTCTCCTCAAAGCCAAAAAGCAGAAGCCATAAAAAGCCAGAACTGTACCGATCACCGTGTAGTGAAATATATTGTATTAGGTGTTTTTAAGAAAATCAATTTATTTATTCTACCTTCTTTAATATCTTGGATATTATGAGCAGGCACTAGTCCGAAACAAACCAGAATTTCCCAAGACCTAGAGAGAGGTGAAAACAGCCCAGGAAATCTAATTGGTGTTTTGCAAGGGGGAAGAGTTTCATGATCTCTTCGAGCAAGGATCTGATCAAAAAGTTTTAGATCAGTTACCTCAATTGAAAAAACCTGCAACAGCCAGAACTTCAAAATTCCAAAGGTCTTATTTAGCTTAGAACGCCTGTAACTCATATTAAGTTCCATCCTACACAACATATAGCAGGTATAACTTACTCAAAAACATTTTCAACACCAAAAAAAAAAAAAGTCAAGGACGTGGAATTCTAGAAATATTCATTAAAGGCGAAGAAAAAATTCAAAAACCCAAAACATGTAGATAGGGAAAAAAAAGTACTCTATAACCTCTCTTTGGTAGAAATGTGTTCATGTAACGCATATAGTACATAAACAGTGCCAGCAGTAGCACAAGTTGTTTTCATAAATTTGGGATCACATATAAATCACCAGGACACCCCAAAATGATCTGATGGTGAATAGAGATGCTACTAGAATATCTTCTTCTACCGAATCACGTCAAATGACACTCATTAATCATCAAAGGAAGAGCATTTTTACATGCTCATGAAGATAAAATTAGGAAATCATGACAAAAAGTAAATAGCAGTTAAGTAAACCCTAAAAACCCAATTCAAGGAGATACCAATAAAAATTCTTACAAAAATTGAAGCAAATTTAACTTTAATTACCTTTCTTTCAATTTCTGATCATGAATTTTAGGGCATGGTCCTGTTATCAAAACAGTACAGATATAAAACAGAGAATTAAATTCCTTGAAACCATTTAATTCATATAACATTAAAGAGAGAACAAATTTTAAAAAGGGGAGAGATGAAGAGATACCGAGATCACTACGAGTGTTGACGAACAGATCATGAGGGCAAAATCGAATCATGTAGGGTCCACAAACCTCCTTATCATCCCAGCATACTTCCCTATAACCCTTTTTCTCCTCTTCTGTAAGATTTCGAGCTAACCAAACAACACCAAAAAAAAAACCCAAACTCAACTAACTTAAAAATCATTAAAAAAGTGAAATTTCAGTTCCAGTTGAAGATCAAATTGAGACAAAAATCGAAATCAAACGCAGTTTGAAGAGAATTAAGAGAAGTAAATAGATACCTGCTCCCATGAGTTCATCGAGCAAAGCTCTCTGAGCATCCATTACTAACTAAATCTTACGAAGGGATTTGCGATGAATCAGAAAGCAAAACCCTAGAAATCAGGGGGAATGATAAAGGGAGGAAATTCTATAAATTTCGTGAATTTGGCGGAAATTTGTTTTTGGGTATCTAGGGTTTCATTGGGAAATTATCCCACAGTCTCTTTCAGAAATTTTATGGTTTTAACTCGTTAGGGGACGACAAGTGGATTTAGGAAAAGCTTTTATTTGGTTTTACTTGGGAAGTTTTTCGTATCCTTGTACGGTGTACCAAAGCCAAGCGGCGGCCCAAGCCCTAATTATACTCTGACACCTCGTTTACACCAGCATGTGAAGGGCAGATCTTGTACGAACCAACTTTTTACTTTCTAAGATCATTCTGAAAACAAATTCACATTGTTCTAAAACTTTCAAAACTCCATCGAAGTTATTCAAATTAGGTCATTTAAGCTACCTGCCATAAGAGCAAGAATATAGTATTACTATAAGGAGACAAGTGCAGTGAAGAGGTCCCATTTCGACCCCCGTTTTGTTAGCATCTCCAATCCAAGATCAAGGATTACTCCGTTAGGTCTTTTCGGTCCGGAGCCGGCCGGTAATGGACCTAACGGAGTAATCTCCGATCCGAGATCAGGGATTACTCCGTTAGGTCTTTTCAGTCAGGAGTTGGCCGACAATGGACCTGCATCATTAATCGTAAGAGCAATGCTACTCAGCCCCTAACACAAGTATCGAATTAGGTTACTTTTTGATGTGGCAGCATCTCAGCAAATGCATTCAAGACAAAGACTTGAATGAATTTGTAAGCTCCGGGCAACCTAATAACAAATTAATGTGCTTATGATACCCTCAACAATTTACTAATGAATATCCTCTAAGTCACACATTTTTTAAAATTGAGTGTAGATTCCTATCTTTAGAAAAGTTTTAGAATTCGATTCATTATTTATTGGTCAAATAATCTCAGACTTTATTGCTAGTGCGCCCTAGATAATTTTGTCTTAAAAGATAAGGATTTTGTCCTCGAAAAGAAAGTTAGCATTGATAATAATTAAGAATATTTAGACCTACTTAGGATTGAGTCAAATATCCTCAACAATTTACTCATGAATATCCTCCAAGGCACACATTTTTTAAAATTGAGTGTAGATTCCTATCTTTAGAAAAGTTTTAGAATTTGATTCGTTATTCATTGGTCAAAGAATCTCAGACTTTATTGCTAGTGCGCCCTAGATAATTTTGTTATAGAAGAGAGGATTTTGTCTTGGAAAAGAAAGTTAGCATTGATAATAATTAAGAATATTTAGACCTACTTAGGACTGATGAGTCAAAGCCTAATTGATTGTCTAGGACTAAGAGAAGTTTCGAAATTCGCCTTAACACCATGTGGGGTTTATCTGCGATATTCTAGTTTACTCAAGTTTTGCACCAAGGGCTTTCACCCTCTTGATTCCACATCTTTTCGGAGGTATATTTGTAAAATAGAGTTTTAATAAAAAATTTAGGGGTTTTCTAAAAGATAAATTGTGGGTTGGGGGTATGCACTTGGTGTGGACCAAGCTCCAAACTACTCTTGTTCTCAAGTTTTTTGTGTACCAAGTCAACTTTTCGAGGTCAAAACTTTACATTCGAACACTGTTTTAAGCGTGCGAGTATTATTTTCAAATATCTCACAGTGTACCACAAGTTTGCATTCATGGTTGTTAAACTTATTGGGCCTAACTTTCCTTGAAAACTGGCTTACAAGGAAAGGGTTTCCCAAGGCTTATACAGTTCACAAAATCATAGTTCTAGGCGATGTGGGATAATATTAACAATGGTATCTCAAATAAGGCAGGTCTATAATGTGCTTTTTATACTTGGGTTTCTTTTGTTTTGTTTTTAGAAAAGTATGTATTCGTTGTAGAATGTCTTTTCTCATGAATTTCATTGCTACAGTTGTATGCGTATTGGCCAAAGTTTTTCATGATCATTGTTTGTACCATGTGCTCCAAGAGGACTACGAAGCCTATTTAAAACCCTCCGTGAAGTTGAGGAGAAAACTCAAAAGAAAAGAATGAAGCTACAGAGGCCTGTCGAGGTTACTTTCGGAAAGCCAACCACAGTACGAAGTTATAGACCATCATAGTTATTCAGTAGTGCAACAGGGGACACACAGTGAAATCATTGGCGCCCTAAGTCTTTAGGGGTATTAACCGAGCTAGGCGCTGCTCGGGTGCCTTGAGGATGGCATATGTATGATTACACGTGTGCCAACTTAAATCCAATAAGTAAACTTGGATTTTATTCTAATTAGGATGAACACCTAGACTATGTGTAAACTCAAGGTGTAAGCCTGAGAATGAAGATTCCTTCACTAAGGTACGAGCTTGGAGACCAATGAAGATATCCTTCCATGTAAGGGAAGAAGATCTCATTGAAGATATTCAAAATAACTATCATGCAAGGACTAGCAAATCAGAGGAGCGAAAACAAGTTGAGGTAGCTAACTTGTTGCCCAAATTATCCGGTTACTGAAGATAATCTTTTCTTTTGCAGATTGAGAGGGATCTGAGGGGATCCATTGACATCCAAAGTGCTGACTTCACCTATAAATGGAGGGAAGCTCCATTTGTTCAAGATAATGCTTTCTTTATAGGTTTAAACCTAAAAACCTATAAGAATATACCTACAACTTGAGTATCGGAGTGTTTTTTGCAAGTCCCTCCCCCTCCCCCCCACCTCAGAGGCTGTTAAAGACAATGCGACGATATAAAAGAAGAACGGTAAGCCCCGTCCTCATATTTCAGGTCTGTAGCCCTTACTCAATGAGAACTAGGCATACCAGCGAAACATAAATAACCTGCAGCTCTAGGGTGTACGCGTTACACCTAGCTAACAAGAAGCTTGCACTCACATTCAATACACAAGTAAAATAAAACTGAATAACACTTTATTAACTTAAAGATAAGCTGCCAAATGAATAAACGAATGAACGAATATTCCCAAAGAATAATGGACTAAACATGTGTCGAAACAAAACAAAACCTATTAAAAGAATATCCTATATCTTCACGAAATTCTAAGAAGTCTCTGAAGACTTATTCTTGCCTTTCTCGTACCCTACCTCTACCGAGGATTCACCTGCTGACCTGAACCTGAAAAAGATTAATGGTGGTCAAAACCTAGCTAGCAAGTTCACTAGTTCATTTAGCTTAGATTCGAGTTATCTATATGCTTCAAAGATATGTGTTATAACATAGATAAAAGATATGACATTAGATAAAGTAAATATGTTTAACAAGATAAAAGATTCACAAGATCCACGACTGTTGTGTTTTATGATCTTCACTTAAGATTAGGTTCTCGCAACAAGTAGTGCTCTCTAGTTACTACCCACATTTCACCCGTCCCTGTAGTTCACTCGGGTCACTGGCCGTGCGCCATGTGAATCCGATGAACCACCTCAAAATCTGTCCTTTGAACACTGGTAATCCTATCGGCGTTACTTATATGTCAAGTGATTCTGTAGACCTCACATGGCGATTTCGTAGACCTCGCTTGGAGAGAACCAGGCCTATACAAGACCTAAACTATATTTGCACACAAGCTAAATAAGTTATTTAAACACACTTCAAGCTTAAGGAGAATAATTGCATATTAGGCATATTCACTTATGATCACCATCCAAAGTATACTTAACCAGGTGTTTAAAGATGCATTTAATACTATTAACACACGTTTAAACAGGAACATATAAGTTATACATCATGAAGGACATAAACATGAACATAAACAACATCATGAAAATCATAATTTGAGAATTAATGACAAGGCCAGCAGGTATCGATACCCCCTTCAGTGGGTATCGATACTACCTGCATCTGTCGAGTACTGATGGGCAGGTATCGATACCCTCTGTGTAGGTATCGATACCACCTGGGTTCCTCGCGACTTTAAAGTCTGTTTCACCTAAAAACTCTGTATGATCACGATTTTCTTACCTTCAAATGTTAGGGAAACATATATTTATCATATATTCTTAGATTCCATGTATTCTAACCATTAGAAACATGCACACATCATTCGATCATAGATTTCTTGCCTTCATTCAAGTGGTAAACATATAAACAACATATGTAGTAGGTTTTCAATCATTAAGAAAGCATGCCAACATCATAGAAAACCTAAATCTACACCAAAAGAGCAAGTTACTACTTGCCTATGGTCTCCAGAGAAGTTTGAAACCCAAGGAAGAAGAAGTAGAAGAATTCGGCAACAAAAGTATCTAGCCTTCACCCTAACGATCTCGATTCCCTCTCTGCACAATCCTCTTAGCGAAACCCACGTTCTTCTTCAAGAGTTCTCCTTCCTAGCCCTAGCCGAACTCTCTCCTGCTCTCCCTCTCTATTCTAGTCGACCAAAACAAAATGGGTTTGGGTTTAGAGTTTGATTTATATCTAATATAAATACAAACTTACTAAAACTCTAACAGGGTGCCCTTAAAAAAAGTGGACTGCCCCCCAACATTAGTAATTTCAAAGAAAAAGAGTATTACAATCTACCCCCTAAAAGAGGATTTCAACCTCGAAATTGCACATACCTCTTCAAAGAGATCCAACACGCATCTCCTCTTCTCTCTCCCAAGTGGCCTCACGCTCATCATGGTGATGCCACCGCACCTTACCTAAGGTATTATCCTTGACCTAAGCTTCTGCTCCTTGTAGTCAAGAATCCTATAAGACTTCTCTACATAGGTTGCTCCTGGCTGCAACTCTAACTCATAGAAACCGACCACTGCTGGACGATCCTCATTTCTGAGATGCTTTCGAAGGATAGACACATGGAACACGTCATGAACTCCTGTCAACTGGTATAGTAAGGCTAACCGATTAGCCACTTTCCTTACTCTCTAAGATAAAAAAAGATCCAACGAAACGCGGTGATAACTTTTCCTTCTTACAAACCGTAGAACGCCCTTCATCGGTGATACCTTCAGAAGTACTTGATCACTTACTTCGAACTCTAGCTCTCTACGCCTTTGATCTGCGTAGCTTTTCTGGTGACTCTGTGCGGCGCGCATACACTCTTTGATTAAAGCTATCTTCTCCATAGTCTGTTGTACGATTTTCGATCTCGGGAGTTTTGACTCCCCAGCTTCTGCCCAACATACTGGAGATCTGCAAGGTCTCCTATATAGCGCTTCAAATGGTGCCATCCCAATGCTGGTTTGGTAACTGTTGTTGTAGGCAAACTCGATAAGTGGTAATAAATCTTCCCAATTACCCTTGAAGTTTAGAACTACACAACGAAGCATGTCCTCCAACACTTGGTTAACTCTCTCTGTCTGCCCATCCGTTTGAGGATGAAAAGTCGTGCTAAAGTCAAGCTACATTCCTATAACATCTTGAAAAGCTCTCCAATACTTCGAGGTAAACGAAGTATCCCGGTCCGACACTACTAAGACTGGGACTCCGTGATATCGAACTATCTCCTTGACTGACACAAAGTGTGCGTACTTGGTCACTCTGTCCATGATCTCCCAAATAGAGTCGTTTCCCTTCCTAGTCTTAGGTAATCCGTCGATGAAATCCATAGATATATTCTCCCATTTCCACTCGGGTATACCTAAGGACTATAAAGTACCTGCTAGTTTTCGATGTTCTGCCTTTACTTGCTGACAAGTAAAGCATATACGCACGTACTCCGCAACTCTATGCTTCATTCCTGACCACCAGAAATGTCATTTGAGATCCCGATACATCTTGTTCTCTCCAGGATGTATAGTATCTTACTACGATGTGCCTCGTTTAAGATGTTATTCCTCAGTTCAGATTTCTCTGGAACGCAAAAGCGACCCTTGAACCTCAAACCACCGTCTTCCTCTATAGTCTCATCCTCTATAGTCATGTCTGTGATTCCTCCTTGTTGGACACCTGCAACCTTGTCATAGCACCATTGATCATTTCCTTGCTCACTAATGATTTGGTTCACCAGAGTAGGTTGAATGACCGCACTACCCAACAACAGTTGTTTTCTACTTGTGGGTTGCCAAATCGAAGTCATACTCCAAAGCTACCTCCAACAATCGCCACTGTTGGACCATCATAGAGGCTACGATACCCCTAGGTTGTTTGCTCAACGCGTCTGCCAGCACGTTAGCCTTTCTTGGGTGATACTACAACTGAAAGTCATAATCCTTCAGTAGTTCCAATCATCTACTCTGCCTCATATTTAGTTCCTTTTGCGAAAAAAAGTATTTGAGACTTTTATGATCCGAAAAGAGCTCAAACCTTTCACCTATCAAGTAGTGATCTTGAGTGGAAACACTACCGCTGCTAACTCGAGATCATGAGTTGGGTAGTTATGCTCGTGTATCCTCAACTGTCTCGAAGCATAATCAACGACTCGATCGTTCTACATTAAAACACATCCCAGTCCTTGGTGCGACGCATCGGTAAACACCACGAGCTTGGTTCCATTCTCTGGTATGATCAAAACTAGAGCTATTGTCAACTTTGCTTTTAGCTCTAGAAATGCTTGCTCAAATTTGTCATCCCACTTGAATAGAACATCCTTCTTAGTTAGAGTTGTCAAAGGACCTACTATACGCGAGAATCCTTCGATGAACCACATATAGTACCCAGCCAAACCTAGGAAACTTTGAACCTCTGTCACCGTAGTGGGTTGCTGCCACTCCAGTACAGCCTAAACTTTGGAGGGATCCATTGTTACCCCCGCCCCTAATACTACGTGTCCCAAGAACTTCACCTCTTGCTGCCAAAATTCACATTTCTCGAATTTAGCATAAAACTGGTGCTCTCGTAGAGTCTAAAGTACTCTACGCAAGTGAATCTCGTGGTCTTCTCATGTCTTAGAGTATATAAGAATGTCGTCGATGAAGACGATAATGAACTGATCGAAGAGGTCTTTGAAAACCCAATTCATTAGATCCATAAATATAGCTGGTGCATTAGTAAGCCCAAACGGCATGACCAAGAACTCGTAAGACCCATATCTTGTCAGAAATGCTGTCTTAGGAATGTCCTGCTCTCAGACTCTAAGCTGATGATAGCCTGACCTTAAGTCTATCTTAGAGAACCATTATACTCCCTTAAGCTGATCAAACAGATCATCTATCATAGGCAAAGGATACTTATTCCTTACCGTAACCTTGTTCAGTTCTAGAAGTCTATACATAGTCTCATAGATCCATCTTTCTTTTTAACAAAAAGAACCGGTGCACCCCAAGGTGACGAACTACGACGTATGAAACCTTGAACCAAAAGTTGGTCTATCTGGTTTTTTAACTCTTTTATCTCAATTAGAGCCATCCGATAAGGTATCTTACTAATCGATTTTGTGCCTGGAACCAGCTCCAAGCAGAAGTCTATCTCTCTATGAGGTGACCCTGGGACCTCGCCAAATACATCGCAGTATTCGCGCACCACAATAATCGATTCAAGCTCTCTGCCTTCAATTGGATGCTCTAACATATCCACAAAGCACAGGTATGTCCTATTAAGACCACACCCTGGCGACAACAACAACACGTATGTCGTTTCCTCTGGTATGGAAAATGTTACAATTTTCACGTAACAATCCAACTTCGCATGGTATGCAACAAACTAATCCATGCCTAGTATAACATCGAAGCCCTCTAGACCTAGCACATAAAGATCTGAGGCAAAATCTAGTTTTACCCAATTAATAATATAATCCTTGCAAACTAGTTCTACTGGTACTGTCCTCCCCATAGGTGACATAACAGAAAAAGGATAATCACACTTTTCTGGCCTAAGTGATAAAGTGTCCAAGAATATACGTGATATAAAGGAATGAGAAGCTCCAGAATAAAAAAGGATTCGGCCAGGCCGAGTGTGAATTAGGAACGTACCTTCCATCATTCTTTCTGGCGCTCTCGCATCCTTAAGTACTACATCATAGGCTATACCCTGAGGTTGTCCCTCTAGCTGTCCCTGCGGTTGCCTCTCCTGATTAGGTGTAGGTATAGCTGGCTGGGGTTGAGCTTGACCCTGCGCATTCTGCCTTAGCTATTGATTCTGCCTAGCCCCTTATGCCCCGTTGCCGTGTGGGCAATCCGCTGCTCTGTGGCCTACCTCTCCACAAACATAACAAGGACCTCTAATTGGTCGTTTATTGCCCCCTTCAGCTCTCACTGCTTCAGGCTGTCCTGGAACTATTGCACCAGTGTCCTTGTCCTCTATTTTTTGCCTCTTCCAGCTACCTCGGTTGTCCTGATTTCCTTGTTATCCTTCACCGTTCTTCTGATCACGCTTATCTGCTGACTTGGTCTCAGATTTCTCATTCCTCTTCCGGTGTGCCTCTTGGATTTCCAGATTATGAAGTCGTGCACACTCCACAACTTTAGCAAAAGTATCGAAACTGGGCTATCCGATAATGTGTCTAGAGATCTGTCGATTCAATCCCCTCAGAAACTGCTGTATCTTACTTTGCTCAGTCGAAATAAGGCCCGGTGCATACAAAGTTAGTCTGGAGAACTCTATCTCATACTCGTGGAAATCCTTTTCGCTATTCTGCATTTTGAGGAAAGTATTGGTTAAAGAACATCACTTAGAACTACTGCTAAGTCAAGGTGGTAGTATCTAGATCCTAGGAACGTGACTCCCACCAATCCAGAGCATCATCTACAAGCTGAAAAGCCGCAAACCTCTATTTATAATCTTCCGGACACTCAAAAGTCCGAAACATCTTTTCCAACTCCTTGATCCCCTGATGAGTCACTAATGAATCTGTAGAATTCTCAAAAGTTCGTGGCTTCAAACTTAGAATATGTTTATGTAACTCAAGCCACGTAGGTGCTCCTGCCCGCACCATTGGTGGTTATGGCTCCTGAACTGACGCATCCAGACGTGCATCCATCCTAGCATCAACGACTACCTCTACTGACTCCGTGATCAACTGACGTAGCATCGTCCACTCCAGCATTTGAGGATTAACTATCCGATTCTGACCTGATCCTTTCCCGATCTCTCCCTGTTGTGGTGGTGGAAGAACCTCGTTTTGTGGTGCATTCACCTCCTCAGTAGGAATATCACCATTGTTTCCCTGTGTACCCTTACCTCCTCGCCGACCACCCCTACCTCTCGCTCCCCTCCTTGACAGAGTTCTGAGATACACGAAAAAGAGGGGGTAAGAAATAGAACTAAGTCTATCACTATCCAAGCCAAGCAGCAAATAACAAGCAAGCAATTCATTCAAGTGCACTCTTAGGTTTTATGCCTATCGTGTCACAAACAACATCCTAACTCATATTACTCCCCCTAGGACTTTGAACCTGAGGCTCTGATACCAACTGTAATGCCTCGCCTTCACATTTCAGGTTTGCAGTCCTTACTCAATGAGAACTAGGCATACCGACAGAACCATAAACAACCTGTAGCTCTAGGGTGTACGCGTTACACCAAGCTAACAAGAAGCTTGCACTTACATTTAATATACAAGTAAAATAAAGCTGAATAACACTTTATTAACTTGAAGATAAGCTGTCAAATTAACAAACGAATGAACGAATATTTCTAAAGAATAATAGACTAAACATGGGTCCAAACAAAATAAAACCTATTAAAAGAATATCCTATATCTTTACGGAATTCTAGGGAGTCTCCGAAGACTTATTCTTGCCTTTCTCATATCCTGCTTCCATCGAGGATTCGCCTGCTGTCCTAGACCTGAAAAGGATTAATGGTGCTAGGTAAAAACCTAGCCAACAAGTTCACTAGTTCCCTTGGCTTAGATTCGGGTTATCCATATGCTTCAAAAGGTCTGTGTTATAACATAGATGAAAGATATGATATGAGACAAAGTAAACATGTTTAATAAGATAAAAGATTCACAAGATCCACGACAGTTGTATTTTATGAACTTCACTTAAGATTAGGTTCTCGTAAGAAGTAGTGCTTTCTAGTTACTACCCATATTTCACCCGTCCCTATAGTTCACTCGGGTCACTGGCTGTGCGGCACGTGAATCCGATGAACCGCCTCGAAATTCGTCCCCCGAACGCTACTTACGTGTCAAGTGATTCCGTAGACCTCACTTGGCGATTCCATAGACCTCGCTTGGAGAGGACCAGGCAAATACATGACCTAAACTATGTTTGCACACAAGCCAAACAAGTTATTTAAGCACAATTCAAGCTTATGGAGGATAATTGCATATTAGGCATATTCACTTATGATCACCATCCAAAGTATACTCACTGGCTGTGCGCCACGTGAATCCGATGAACTGCCTCGAAATCCGTCTCCTGAACACTAGTCACCCTATCGGCGTTACTTATGTGTCAAGTGATTCTGTAGACCTCACTTAGCGATTCCGTAGATCTTGCTTGGTGAGGACAAGGCTTATACAGGACCTAAATTATGGTTACACACAAGCCAAATAAGTTATTTAAGCACATTTCAAGCTTATGGAGGATAATTGCATATTAGGCACATTCACTTATGATCACCATCCAAAGTATACTTAACCAAATGTTTAAAGATGCATTTAATACTATTAACACACGTTTAAACATTAACATATAAGTCATACATCATGAAGGATATAAACATAAACATAAACAACATCATTAAAATCATAATTTGAGAATTGATGACAAGGCCAGTAGGTATCGATACCCCCTTTCAGTGGATATCGATACTACCTGCATCTGTTTGCTTCAGATGTGGTTGGTATCGATACCCACAGAGGGGGGTATCGATACTACCTGCATCTGTCGAGTACTGATGGGTGGGTATCGACACTCTCTGTGTAGGTATCGATACCACATGGGTTCCTCATGATTTTAAAGTCTGTTTCACCTAGAAACTCTATATGATCATGGTTTTCTTACCTTTAAATGTTAGGGAAATATATATTTATCATATATTCTTAGATTCCATGTATTCTAACTATTAGAAACATGCACACATCATTCGATTATGGATTTCATGCCTTCATTCAAGTGGTTAACATATAAACAACATATGCACTAGGTTTTCATGCATTCAATTATTAAGAAAGCATACCAACATCATAGAAAACCTAAATCTACACCAAAAGAGCAAGTTACTACTTGCCTCAAGTCTCCCGAGAAGTTTGAAACCCAAAGAAGAAGAAGAAGTAGAAGAATTTGGCAACAAAAGTATCTAGCCTTGACCCTAATGATCTCAATTCCCTCTCCGATCAATCCTCTAGGCGAAACCCATATTCTTCTTCAAGAGCTCTCATTCCCAGCCCTAGCCGAACTCTCTCCCGCTCTCCCTCTCTATTCTAATCGACCAAAACAAAAGGGATTTGGGTTTAAAGTTTGATTTATATCTAATATAAACCCAAACTTACTAAAACTCTAACAGGGTGCCCTTAACAAAAGTTGGCTGCCCCCCAACATTAGTAATTTCAAAAAATAAGGGTATTACAAGAACTGAAGGTTCAAGGCAAAAGATCAAAGCCTTGACAAATCAAAGAAGGCTACGAGAGAAGGCTTATTCCATTTGATCCAGACATAAATATCTTTCGAAGAATGCCAGAACATTTTTGCCCCAACAATCCTGATTTGCTAAAAAAACATAGTATATATGGCGATCTTTATTTTTTGCTATTTGACTTGAAAAGTTTCATTTATACATGATTTGGTTAATGATTGAGTGATTTATGACACAAATTAGATGATTAATGAATTTTGGTTACTCTTAATGTGGATGCTAAAGTTTCTTATTACTCTATTATTTATCTCGAGAGGGGTTATTTAGCCCTTCCTGCTTCTTCAACCCCATTGAATCCCCACTTCTTATAGGCTGACATGATGATATACCGGAGGGGGTGATTTCAGATGTGTTTGTTCTCATCCCTATTTAGATCATCAAATCTAGAAATCAACCTGTTATAAAACTATTAACCCATTAAAATTTTTTATTAGAAATCAACGGTAAAAAATGTTTAAAATTTGCCAATTTTCTAAGGACACATTGGGAAGGTGAAGAAGAGGTGATTTACAGATACGATGATCAGAATGGTGTGGATAACATACTCACTAAGAATCAGTCCTTGGATTAGCTTCATGTGGGGCCCATAAGAAAGTGGGGCTTCGATGGGGTTGAACAAGGAGGGGATAAATAACCCCTCTTTATATCATTTGTATTTAAAATGACATGATTTCATGATTGATGCATAAATTTTAATTATCAATAAGAGTGAATGATTTATATATCATTACCCGTTAGGGTGGTTTGATGTACCTATTGGCTTCACTTATTTTTTTACTAACATCGCAAATTTTTGTAACTAGTAAAAGGCTAAAATTTGTTTAGCGAGGAAAAAGGGCTTTACCTGCTTAGAGTGTGCTCATCGACCGAGAGAGATGAGATTAGAGACTATTTTGCAAGTTTAATTTAAAGATATGTTATGTAGGAAAGAAATCATCATGAAGCAAATGACCGTATGGGCTAAAAAGCTAGGATGCTGAGAAAAAATTACACAAAAAATTGTAGCCATTATTAGTGGAAATTTTAACGAAAGAATCATCCCAAATAATATTATTACTGACTGTTTTCAAGAGGTTCCAAAAACGGATATCTCAAAGTGAAAAATAGTAAATCTTTCAATTTATTAAATTGACGGATAAATCCTTCCCTTATATACGGTTATTACGGACGACTTTTGCTAAAAACCAGCTCTATTATAGTCGCTTATGATAAATGATGATTTTGTTCATTGTCATGTCACTCGAAGTTTACTTTCTTATTTCACAATTGGGATTTTGGCAAAGTGAACTCCTTCCTCTGCTGTGTGCATATAGTGTCTAGAGTCTAGACTGCGCATGTACAACTCTCTCACTGTATTATAGAGGCGATGGTGCTTAAGCTGTTGAGCAATATATCAATGGACCTGAAATTTATATTTATGGCGTATTAGTGCAACGATTCTTGATATTTGATCTTTGTCATTTCAATTTATATTAATTTGGTTTATGTTCAATAAAAATTTAATCATATTGCTTATTATCTAGTATTAGTGGTCCGTTCTTGCTCTTATTAGCTATAGCATGCTTGAGTTACAACTCATAAGAGCTCGAGTCATGGCATCCCTTCTTTTTTTAAACACTTTCAAGTTAAAAATTTTTTACCTATGTGTTTAGCACTGGCCATGCAAAAACTAATCTAATTTCGATAGTGGTGGTTGACTGGTAGTGATAGCATCCACTCGAGCCAAACTATCAATTTTAAGGAAGGGAGTAAGCTGAATCTTAGGTCTACTCGCATCATTCTAGTGGGCTTTCTAGACGCTTCCCTTTTATATGTTCTATGTTTTTTTTTTTTTGGTAAGAGGATTATATATTAAACAAGAATGAGGTATATAATGTGGCGTCATTCGACCTAGACAATAATCCAAAATAGTGGTTACAAGAAAAGGTGGAGTTTCATTCCACAAGGTAGTTGTTGGTTGAGAACCATGGAGTTGAATCTGATCCACTGCATAGTTTGCTAAGGCGTCTGTTGTTGCGTTACCTTCGCGATAAGTGTGAGTCATCCGAACTCTTTGGAGGCGGCTAAGGTTCATGCGGATAGCATGGATAATGGTACTGGTGCCATGGGGGCTCTTTAAGCCTGTAGATGTAATGGCGCAGAACCTGTGAGTCAGTCTCAATCCATAAAAGTGCAAATGTATGTGATGGGATGAGATGCAGATGGGAGAAAGCAATGAGTCGGGCCCAAATTTTCGCCATAATACTAGAGGTATGCCTAATCGGGTGGGCGATCGCCAGAAGGCAGGTTCTATGATGATCTTAAAAAATAACACCGACCCCGGAGAGTCCTAGATTTCTCGTAAAGGCACCATCGATGTTGAGTTTAATACAATCTGGGGGTGGCGATGTTGCTCCACTTGGTTTCATCATCCAAGCACAGTAAACTCTGTCGATATTTTCCATTTTGGAAAAGAAAGCTTGATTTTTTTTAGAGTTTTTTTTTTCAAAGAAAATGTAAAATCTTTTTGTATTTTTTTACTTTAGAAAAGAAAGGTAAAACCCTTTTTTTGTTTTTTTTGAAAGAAAGGCAAAAATCTTTTTTGTGACTAAATTTTTTTTCGAAAAATCTTTTTATTTTTCAATATTAAGTGAAATCTTTTTGATTTTTTTTTTAAGAGAGTCCACTGGTGCTATTTTCCTGCAAAACTTGTTAGTTGTCACATAATAAAGAAAGCAAGATGAATTGCATGGAGGGAGTTTAGAATATGCGCACCTTCGCGGTTTATTTGCCAATTTGTGTTGGATGAATTCATCAACTGCACCATTGCAATTGACTTCCACGTGCCACATGTTGTGACTCTTCCTGCTTATTATGAAAATGCACATATCTTTTGGGAAATTTGCCTCAGATGCCTAAACCAAAGCCATGCAAAACATTTCCCTAGCATCCTAAATTTATCCTCATTGGCTCCCCCACTAGACAAGGTTTTTGAAAACAAAACCTAATTTTTTGTTTTAAAGGTCCTTTTCGAAAAACGATGAAACGAGAACACGGTATTTTGTAAATCTCGCTTGCCTTTTGGAGATTTTTTCCTCAGATGCTTAAACCAAGATCCTGCAACGCATGCCCCTAGCATCCTAAACTTATCCTCATAGGATCCCTGCTAGGCAAGGATTTGAAACCAAAACCTATTTTGTTTTGAAAATCCTTTTCAAAAACCGATAAAAAGGTACTTTATGAACCACCCTTGTCCTTTGGTGATTTTTCCTCAGATGCCTAAACCAGGGTTATGCAAGGCATGCCCCTAGCATCCTAAATTTATCCTCATAGGATCCCCACTGGGCAAGGTTTTTGAAAACAAAACCTACTTTTGTTTTGAAAAACTTTTCGAAAGCCGGCGGAATACGAAAAAAGTACTTTAAAAACTTTGCTTGTCTTTTGGAGATTTTTCCTCAGATGCCTAAACCAGGGTCATCCAAGGTATGCCCTTAGCACCCTAAATTTATCTTCATGGGATCTCCGTCGGGCAAGGATTTGAAAACAAAAAGTAGTTTTTTTTGAAATGCTTTTCGAAAACATTTTTCTTCCTTTTTTGAAAAGTGTAAAAGCGGAGAGCAATTAAACCCCTTAGCTTGGATATGCTCATGAATATTTGTCCAAATAGCAAGGGTCATGCAAATAGGTCGCCATTTTCTTGGGTTGACCTCGTCTCACTTTGCCTTCTATCCTCCTGACTTCGCTCGTTGGATCCAATGAATACCAACTCATCTAGAGATTTTGAGCTTGCCACTGACATCGTTACTGTCGGAGAACCTCTTTCTTCTCTGGGGCAGATACTGCTCAGGGGCTTACCCTTGTCGTAGCTTACTCCCTTAGTTGTGCTTGCTAATTAGTCCTCCGACACCGAGGGCCTTGCTCTTCAAAGCTCACAAATGCGGATCAAATTTTCTCAAGTCTTTATTTTTCAGACTACGATTTCTATTCTTGATTTTTTTACCTTCTTCATTTTTTGGAAGTACACCACCTTTCTCCTTGACCAAAGACTTGTGTCGCTCACAGGGTCCATGAGGTCTTTTTAGGTTGTAGCGTGGCTTAGGTTGGGTAGAAAGAAGGGGTAAAGGCTCAAACAATTGATGAGTCTGACTTTTCTAAAGGGTTTTCCCCTTTCTTTATTTCTGCCCCTTGTTTAACTTAGGGCTCATAAGACATTTTATTGCTTTTGATTTTTAGGTTTTTCTATTTTTTTTGGATTTTCAAATTTTCGATTTTTTGAGATTTTTTTGGAATATTCAATTTTTTGGGATTTTGAGTATCTGAATTTTCTTGGATTTTTGGAATATTTGATTTTTTGGGATTTTTTGGGTATTTGATTTTTTTGTATTTTTTGATATTGGTTGCCCTTTGGGCGGAAATATATGTATAAGAAGGAAGATAAACTCTCAGGTTTGGAGAGGGGGTTATTTTCTATGTACAAAGAAAGGTTTAAGACTCAAAACTAGTTTTCTAGCGGAAATGAAGTTTCAACTAGGCTTTTTCTGAGTTTTAGATATCGACCAAAGAAATGCTTCATTTTTGAACTCTGTCGGCTTCACTTGCCCCTAGTCTAAGAGTTGAGCAGCTACCTCAAGCGTAGTACTTCTTGAGTTGGTCCGCATTTGCAGGCCTCTAGTGATTTATCCCGTCGAGGTTTGTCAATTGGACTGCCATCCCTGAGAAGATGTTCTTAATGATCCACGGGCCTGATTTCTTTACGCACAAGATCCCCTACGTTCAAATTCCTTGGCCGGAATTTCTTGTTGAAGCTACGAGATATCCTCTGTTGGTAAGCCTGTGCATGACATGCTGCATTTATTCTCTTCTTATCAATGTAGTTTAAAGCATCTACTCTGAACCGAATCCAATCAGCTTCATCTTCGGTTCCTTCCTTCAGAACTCTGAGAGTCGAGATTTCAATTTCGATCGGGAGTACGACCTCCATTCCATACACAAGGGAGAATGGTGTTGCCCCTATTGGCATCCGAATAGACGTGCGGTAAGCCCATAATGCATAAGGCAACTTGTCACTCCAGTCCTTATATGTCACAGTCATCTTCTTTAGGATCCTGGCTAATGTCTTGTTGGCAGCCTCCACTGCTCCATTAGTTTGCGGCCTGTGGGGCGACGAGTTGTGGTATTGGATCCTGTACTTATCAAACAAGTTGCGTACCTCCGATCCAATGAAATTCGGACCGTTATCAGAGATGACTTCATGTGGCACCCTATATCTACAAATGATCTGATTCTAGATGAACCTTGCGGTGGGGGCAGACTTGACGCTCTTACATGAGATCGCTTCCACCCATTTAGTAAAATAATCGATAGCCACAATAATGTGGTTATGTCCATTTGATGAAGATGGGTATATCTTGCCTATCACATCGATTCCCAATGTGGAAAAAGGCCAAGGGGATGCCAGAAAATTTAGTTCTGCTGGGGAAACATGGATAAGATCTCTGTGTATTTGACATTCATGACATTTTCTGACAAACTTTTCGCAGTCATTATCCATTGTCCGCCAGTAGTACCCATACCTACGAATCTACTTAGCCAACATTCGTCCACTCATGTGCGGGCCACATACTCCTGCATGGACTTTTTCTAGAATATTCAATGCTTCATCTTTGTCTACACATCTCAGAAGTGTATTATCAAAGGATCTTTTGAATATATATCCCCCACATAAGGCAAACACTGAGGCCCATGACCTAATGAACCGTCGGTTTCTCTTGGTTACACCTTCTAGATACTCTTGTGTTTCCAAGAACCTATTGATCTCAGCATACCATGGCTCACTAGGCTGTTCGTTCATCAGCTTCCACTCACCCTGAACTTGCTTAATGATCAGGAGAGAATCTCCGTAAACTATTAATCTTTTGATTGATAGGGCAAGGGTTGCCTTCAAACCTGCAATGCAAGCCTCATACTCTGTTATGTTGTTTGTGCAAGGAAACCCCAATCTGATGGCAATAGGCGTTCTGACTCCATCAGGCGATACTAACATTACTTATATCCCTCTGCCTATCTTGTTATGGGCTCCGTCGAAGTACATTTTCCAGGGGATATCTTCTTCTGCTTCTTCTAGTTCTGTAGATGGAATATACTCATCAGGGAATTCTGTTATTACTGTAGTTCTATCCGGGAGTGGATGGCTGCAAGATGATCAGCTATCGCCCTCCCTTTTATAGATTTTTGTGCGACATAGGTTATATCAAATTCCGATAAAAGTAGCTTCCATCTAGCTGTTCTCCCTGATAATGCTGGCTTCTCAAACAGATATTTGATGGGGTCCATACGCGAAAGCAACTGTATTGAATGTGATAGCATGTAATGTCTAAGCCTTTTCGTGGCCCATACCAATGCAAACCAAGTCTTCTCTAAAGGTGTGTATCTTGTTTCATACCCGGATAAAGTCTTGCTAATGTAGTAAAGGGCTTTTTCTTTACCACTGTCCTCATGATATTGCCCTAAAGCAGCTCCCACTAAAGTGTCAGTCACAGAGATATATAAAATCAAGGGTTTCCCCGGAATATGTGGGACCAGTACCGGAGGGCTCAGCAGATATCCCTTGATTCTGTCAAATGTTTTCTGACAATCTTCATTCCAAATCTTAGGAACATCCTTTCTCAACAGTTTGAAGATGGGCTCACAAATAGGCGTGAGTTGAGCTATGAATCTGCTAATGTACTGGATCCTTCCTAGAAACCCACGAATCTCTTTCTCATTCCGAGGCAGAGGCATATCCATAATAGCTTTTACTTTGGTTGGGTCTACCTCAATCCCTCTGTAACTGACGATGAACCCCAGTAATTTTCCTGATTTTACCCCGAATATGCATTTGCTAGGGTTGAGCCTCAGTTTGAACTTTCTCAAACGTTTGAAGAGCTTTGTCAAGTCCCTAATGTGATCTTCTCTTCTTTCTGATTTGGCAATCATATCATCCACATAAACTTCTAACTCCTTGTGGATCATGTCATGGAAGAAAGTGGTCATCGCCCTCTGGTAAGTAGCTCCAGCATTCTTAAGTCCAAATGGCATCACTCTGTAGCAGTAGATTCCCCAAGGTGTGATGAATGACGTCTTGACCATATCCTCCTCTGCCATTCTAATCTGATTGTATCCAGAGAACCCGTCCATAAAAGACAACAAACCATGTCCAGCGGCATTGTCGACCAATATATCAATATGAGGCAACGGGAAGTCGTCTTTCGGACTCGCCTTGTTGAGATTTAGGTAATCAATGCACATTCGAACCTTTCCATCTTTCTTGGGCACCGGCACGATATTCACCAACCAGTCAGTGTATCTGATTGGAACCCAAAATTTTGCATCTAGTTGCTTAGTGATTTCTTCTTTGATCTTCACTGTCCATTCCTGCCTCAATCTTCTGAGCTTTTGCTCAACTGGTTTGACCTCAGGGTAAGTTGGTAGCCTATGTACCACTATTTCAGTATCTAAACCCGGCATGTGCTCATATGACCAAGCAAAGATATCCTTATACTCCTATAGCAACTTAACCAGTGCCTCCCTTTCATCTGGAGATAAGTTGGTACCGATCTTCACCAGCTGAGGTTGGTCTTCAGAATTTAGGTTAATCAATTCAGGGTCTTCTTCAGTCGATGGCGACCTACCCTCATGCCGATCAAGCAACTCCCAGATCTCCTCAGGCACTTCCTTCTGAATAGCGACCCAGTCGTCATCTTCAGACTCATGTTCATGTTCACTACCAATTTCAAGGTCCAGAACTGCTTCTCCAAAATCATTTTTATTTATGTACAAAACATCTTTTTGGATTTTTGGTTTTTCAAATTTTTTGTTGTTTTTGAAAATATTTTGATTTTATTGGTTTTTTGAAAATAAAGGAAAACTTAAAGCCGAAACAAAATTTGTTGGGGCCCAGGAATCTCCCTCCTCAGACGAGGGTGCCCCTGGTCCCAGTTAACACAGGTTATTTTTTGGGTGCCAGATGCTATGTCACCGGAAGGCTTACCTGCAAAAGGGTTAGTACTGACAATAATATTATCATTAACTGAACAAACAAGGAGATGGGTGTGAAAGTCATATCGACCTGGTGTATACCTACGCAGCTTTCACATGATTGTTCTTCCTCTTCTTCATCATTACAGTTAGATACAAAGTCAACCTCTTAGTGGCAGAGATGGTAATCTCTGGCTGATCGATTACCTTTTGTTGGCCTAAGTACCTTTCGGTAGGCCAATAAGGTCATCTGATTCTTTCTTGAACAAATTTCATATGGGCCTTAATTGGCTCACATGACCCCAAAATGGAGTTTAATATTAGGTGAATCTCAGCTCACATGCCCCCTTAGAGACAAATAGACACGTGCATATTTTAACAAGTGTGAAACCTAGAAGGTACCTTTTTTGAAATTCAATTTTTAAAAATGGACAAGGCAAAATTTTTTGCATTTGTACGACCCAGAGGGTACATTTTTTGAAATTCCTTTTCATGAAATGGACACGTGCATCTGGAGCACGTATGCGACCTATGAGGTACATTTTTGAAATGTTGTTGGAAAATGGACACATGCATTTGGAGCACGTATGCGACCTACGAGGTACATTTTTGAAATTGGACACGTGCATATCTGGAGCATGTGTACGACCTACAAGGTTCATTTTCTTGAAATTGGACACGGCACATCTGAAGCACGTGTACGACCTACGAGGTTCAATTTTGAAATTGGACACGTGAATATATGGCACACGTGTGCGACCGACGAGGTACACTTTTGAAATTAGACACATGCATATCTAGTGCACGTGTGCGACCTACAAGGTTCATTTTAAAAAAAAGTATTTTGGAAAATGGACACGTGCATCTAGAGAACGTGTTCGACCCACGGGGTCCATTTTTAAAATTCATTTTTTAGAAACTGGACACATGCATCTGATGCACGTGTGCGACCCACAGGGTTCATTTTTAAAATTCATTTTTGAAAACTGGACACATGCATCTGATGCACGTGTGCGACCCACGAGGTACATTTTTGAATTTTTTTTGGAAAATGGACACGTGCATTTGGAGAACGTGTTCGACCCACAGGGTGCGTTTTTAAAATTCATTTTTTTGGAAACTGGACACATGCATCTGACGCACGTGTGTGACCCACAGGGTACATTTTTGAAACTTTTTATAAAAATTGGACACATAAATATCTGGTGAATGTGTGCGACCCACGGGGTACATTTTTAAAATTTGTTTGGAAAATGGACACGTGCATTTGGAGAACGTGTTTGGCCGACAGGGTTCATTTTTAAAATTCATTTTTTTAGAAACTGGACACATGCATTTGACGCACGTGTGCGACCTACGGGGTACATTTTTGAAATTTTTTTATAAAAATTGGCACATGAATATCTGGTGCATGTGTGCGACCCACGGGGTTCATTTTTTGAAATTGAGAGAGTGTAAAAGTTCTTTGAACTCTCAGACCGATTTTGAAATATAATTCACACAGTGGTGGTGGAATATTTTGCTCCTAGTCGAGTGGTAAATTTTTGAGTAAGTTGAAAGAGAAATTCTATAATAGAAGAATCCTCTGGACAGTTCTCTTACAGAATATTCATCTTTTATTCTTAAATGGGCTGAGTGGTTTGAGGGAAGTGGGAGGGTAAATCTAGAGAGATGAACCCTTCTATCTCTTAATTAAGATGATTATTTCTTTTTCTTCTTATTTTTCTCTTGAACGAGCTTTTCTTTTTTAGAAGAGAGTCGAGAGGGTCAATCTAGGAAGAAGAACCCTTCATGAGTATTTCATTCTCTTTTCTTCCTCTTTTTATTTTATGCTCTTACATAAGCTATCACTTTGAGGAGGGTGATGAGGGCTAATCTAGAAAGAAGAGCCCTTGGACGCCCCTCTAAGGTTTTATTTTTCTTGCTCTTAAAAGAGAAGAGTTTTCAGGGGTTCAAAGAGAGTGAATCTATGAAGGACTCTCAAACATGTGCCCCTAGCAAAAATATTTTTTTTTGTTTTTAATTTTTGCAAACATAGAGAAAACTAGTTAGTATCACAAATCTACTATTGTGAATTATGCCTCAGAAATTATGAGGCATGAATGCAATCCTTTGGGTTACTCCTAAGGATACATCTATCGCCACTATATGCATGCTGGGCTGGCGACTCTGCTGGGGACCTATAGAGATCAGACTCGAAAAGCGGTTAAAATTCTTTAGGGAATAAATGATTATACACTTCTCGGGCTTGCACACACACACTGCACGCACCCATTCATTTGCATTTGCATTTCATATTCTTTGTAATCCTATAGGAAATAAAACCTGTGGTTGCGGTAGGTCTCGTCCCGACTGGGTGGTCATATGGGAATAACGACCGAAACTCCACACCCTCTGCCTTGTACTAACGACCAACCTTCGGACTGCGAGGTATATCTTGCCGAGGTGACCCAAGCCTTTACCCAAATACAGAGTCCGGAATCCAGCACCTCCTAGCGCACTCACTCTCTCCACCTCCGAAGAAGAGAGAGAATGAACATGTGGGAAACGCGAAATAGGATTCGCCCATATGGGGGTGAATGAATGTGGTAGGGGTATAGAGTCGGCACCTGATTTATGGGAATCAGGACCCAAGATTTTGGAAAATCAGCCTAAAACTAGTTTTCCTAGAAAAACCATAGCGATAATCCAAATGAAGGTCTGTGGTCAGAGAAATGGATAAGGGGATCAAGGTACGGGTTGGGAAGGTGTTAGGCACCCAACAACCGTCCGTCCGTAAGGACGACCTCTACTTCGCGATCAAAAGTTTTTTAGGAGATAAATGATTAAAACTAAGCAATGCTATATATACAACAGCTGCACTAAATAAATAAATAAATGAATAAATGAATAAAGAATAAGCCCCCTAAATCTACGTGTCAGGATAGGAAGTTCTGGGGCGAAAAAATGCATACACCCATCTGGTTGAATGCAGCAAATGAAAGCGAAACGCGCCATCAGTAGGCCCGTGTGCAAAAAATAAGGTGACACGAATGTGCTCCATATCCACGCACGAAGAAGACGGTGTAATACGTGTAATATGTACATGTACACCATACATTGAAGCGATCACGTGCAGTATGCCACGTGCGCCGAAGAGAGAGTCATGTCCTTGAACATAAAACTCAGACGATTCACACGTTACACGTGTGTCGCCTAAACAGAGAAGTCACGTCCTTGAACGCAATTCTCACAAAAGGGGCGAATATGTCCTTAGACATATGCCAAAATGGAATCATGTGTTGTATACACATGTCCGAATAAAACTGGGTTCACGTTCAATATAAAACGTGCCCAAGAAGGATCATGCGCGGTGATCGCATGCCCAAAGAAAAGGGTTCGTAACATCTACAGATGTGAACCTTAAGAAGGGTCACGTGATCAGGACACGTGCCCGAAGAGGGATCACATCTAACACGAGACGTGCCTAAAGAGAAAGCAGATTCATAACACCCTTAGGTGTGAATCTCACAACGGGATCACACCCAACATAGGATATGCCCAAAAGATGAAAGGAATCATAGCATCCGTAGATGTGAACCTCAAGAGGGATCACGTGATCAGGACACGTGCCCAGAAAAAAGACACTCATAACACCCTTAGGTGTGAATCTCACGACGGGATCACATCCAAAATAGGATGTGCCCAGGAAGAAGGGATCATACCGTGCACGTGTGTCCGGGAAGAAAACGAACGTCGATAGGACGCGATGTATGCATGCCCTATGCTCTAATGTCGCACGAGGGTTTCTAAAGATCCCTAATCTGTTTTAGGAAGATCTTGACCCTATATGCATGAAACCTAAGCTAAATGAGATGAATTTTGAGAAACATTTTCTTTCAAAATGTCAAAACATTTAAAACAATGGCGAGAGTAAAATATGAATTTCAACTTATGTGAAACCCTAAGTCCTCCCAAAAATAACAAGAAGACCTAGGCTAATGCAACTTAGAAATCTAAAGTACCAAGTCCTAACCCTAAAGGTGAACTAAACTAGAGACCTTAATCTCTATTATTATATGTTTTAAGGGTTTGGCGATCTATCGAACCCTTAGGTTCGATAGAAAGAGACATGGATCCTTACGGCCTGAAAGATGAAATGGGCTATGTGCCCGCAAGAAAGAGTTGGAGCGATGGGTCCAACAAAAGGGGTGGGCCTTTGGGCCCACATCCATAGGAAGGGCTTTGAGCCCAAAAGGAAGAGTGTAGGCACTGAGGCCCACGAAAGAGGAGAGATGGGCCCTAAGGCCCAAACGAGGGATGGGCCCATGGGCCCACCATAAGAGAATGAGCCCAAAAGCCCGAAGGTAGCTTATTTGCAAAGTTTATTCGATTTCAACCTAAAGCTATCAAAGCAGTTAAAACATGAAAAACAAGGCTACTAATTACTCGAAATTAATAAACAAGTAAAATGAAGTAACTTGCCTCCGTGCTCAAGATGTTAAAGCTTTAAGCACAAAACGTAGTGTAAGCACATCAATCATATCGAGCCTTATAATTATGACATTATAAACATGAATTTCAAGCATAAGGTGCATGAGATTAAACATATAAGAAAAAGTGAGCCAATTAAGGCCTCACACTTAATTCTTAAACCAAATTCAACGATCCACACCGTCTAATATGTTCAATATGTCAAAAAGCATGAGATTATTAAGAAGATCAAGGCAAATGCTCACTTTCTAACATTAAAACCTACACTTCTTGCTCTCTTTGGTGAGAGACCAAAAAATACACTTTCATGATAATCAAGCATGCACTATCATATTATGGCAAAACACACATCATGGAGATCTCTTCCTCAAAGATATGGACCTAAATCATATATTCATGCATCAATAAAAAAAGAGCAAAAATAGCTTCAATCTTTAAATCTAAGATGAATTTAAACGATCCAAACCGTTCATAATATGCATTAGGCCATTATTTAGCTAAATGACATGAAGATCAAGATAGATAACATGGAACCAACACAAATTAAAGCCTTGTTAACTCTCTTTTTTATGTGACAAGTAAATAAAGGCATGGAGAAAAATTCATCCACATGATATTATCAATAAAGATATGCTCATAACATATTATGTATATGAAAACATGATAATATTTACTCTCATATCAAAAAAATAAACATACCATACTTCATGTGAAATCAAAAGAGACCATATCATCACATATTACATCCATATCATTCACATATCATGGTTATGGAGCATTCATTATAAAAGCATTTAAAGCCAAGAGTTACATCTATTTGGCATGGTCCATCACATACATACATGCATGTAAAAATAACATCTCATATAAAAATCTACATCCATGCATTTCATGCTAAATAACATAACATAGACATCAAATTAGAATTTACATCCATTTATCATCAAAACTATGCATAAATTTCACCTTAGCATTAAATTCTTCATTACATCATGATTTCATCACCATGTCATACATCATCACATACTAACAAATATATCACTCCCAACATCATCCCATACATCACTACATATATTATCTCACACTTTACATGCATTAAACATAAAATTCAAAGGATGAGGGGTAGAGATTTTACCTAGCAAGAATAGATCCCAAGATTCAATGTATGAGGGATCCCTTTTGTTAGAGTAGATTGTAGAGATTTCTTCTTTAACTCAAATTTCTTTGTGTTCTCCAACAAATGAGAACCAAAATCAAAGAATCTCTAACCTATGACATCACTTGTGATGTAAGGGAGAGAATGGAAGAGTTTTGATGTTTTCTTTCCTTCTTATTTCTTCCTGAAACTCTCTGCTAGACCTTCCTTTACCCAAAAATGGAGAAGAAAATCCCAAACAAAGAAGACCCTAAAATCACTACTTTCACCAAGATGGAATGAAATCAAAAGAGAATTATTTTCTCTCACCTTCCCCTCTCTTCCTCTAACTTCTTTCTCTACCAAAACCCTAATTAGACTTCTCTTCTCCCAAGAAAAGGAATCTCAGAGAACTAAAACCCTAAAAATGGAGAGCACAAACCAAAAGAAAGAAGATCTCCCAAAGAAGAAAGGTAGAATCTCCAAAAATAGGGAAAAAGAAGCGTCCCTCAATTTCTCTACCCATTACTATATATAGAACTCTAATGGGACACATGTGTCACTGTGATTAGTTGGTTTTAAGCTTCCACCCAAAATTGGACAAGTGTCCTAGTGGGTAATAAAAACCCAAGATTCCTTTTTATCCTCCCAAAATATGTGGCTAGAAATAACCTATCTGATGTGGATAGATAAGATCTGGGAGGAGTTTTTTTGAAAAGCAAGGGCTGAGAAATAATTTTAGAAAAAGACAAAATAGGGACTTATTTAAAAATTTGGCTAAAATTGGAGAAAAAACGCGTAGGTCACGTGTGGGGGAACATGACCCACACATAATAGTGGGTTAAAAATGGGCAGGACCTGCGGTTTGGCAAAACCGCACACTCAGTGTGCGGTTTCATATTTTCTTTTTTTTTTAAAAAAAAAAACAAAAACAAAAACAAAACAAAAAAAGAGGTCTGATTTTGTTTTATTAAAGTGGGGTCCACTAATCTTTTAAAAATCAGATTTTCTAACAAACATAATTAATTTGAAACCTAGCACTAGCCAATCCCAATGCAACACGTCTCAATGCCTAGAACCAAGAGGACTTCCTACGGTTCCTAATTTACCCCGTTCTAACCCAGATTTAAGATTTCTTAGATTTTGGTTCTCATCCTTGATCCGATTCTAATTAAAATTTAGAGGGGGGTTTAATTACCGATTTTTATTAGATTTTACACAAATCGAGGTCTGGCCAATGTGGGTGTTTCTCACTGGTGTGCGAAAATTTGGCGTCTACAATTCCTTGTTCATCAAGGTTTAAAATTTACTTTGATTTTTAGTAGATATACTAACAATTATCCAAAATTATCCTCTTTTTAGAAAATTACTAAAAATTAGAAGTTTATCTTAATTAGGAATTCTAAAGTTTTAGGAAACTTAATTCCTACTAATTAGGTGGCGCACAAGGCAACCCCTTGTGCCTACGTTGTTGGCATGTGGGACCCACCACTTGGTCATCCCATATCCATTGTTTCCTAATTCCACTAAACCACCTCTTCTCATTTCTTTTTCAGTTTCATTTTTATACTCATTTTCATTTCTAATTTTCATTTCATTTCTCTGAGCCCTAATGTTTCAAAATGATCCCTCATTTTCATTTATAAGTTTCTCAATCTTTTTTTTTTTTTTTTGGCAAAACTCCAAGGAGTGATTTATTAAGATAAAATAAAAAGGTTACAACAAGAGGATCATGACAAGCATTAGTCAATCCTTAGACATGCATAAAAGCAAATTGAAAAATTACACATTGAAATTGACGTAAAAAAAAACTACTTAAAACGGTAATAGGGCAGCCCCTGACGATCACCACCCGCATGGCCCCTATGAAATTCAGGAGGAGTATTCCACCATCTTGAAATGTATGAGTAGGCTCCCAAGTTTGCGAGCGAATTGGAAGATGTGCAAGAAATGAAAGTTGTTCGTATTTAGTCTAGCTAGACAGTTATTCCATCTAGTTTTAAGTTTCCAGGGAATTGCTGAGATGCCATTAAGACCTTGGATGACTAGAGATGAATCACATTTGAGCCATATGTTGTACCAGCCATTAAGATGAGCTAACTCTAATACTCTAATAGCCGCAAAAAATTCAGCATACACTGCAGTTTCCTCTCCAATGTATTCGGTGAAACAACCAAGAATCAAGCCACTTGAATCTCGGTAGATTCCTCCATAGCCAGCATCACCTGGATTTCCGAAAGAGGAGCCGTCCGTGTTAATTTTGATCCATGATCGGAGAGGGTAGTGCCATATGACCTCTTAGATTTTCTTTCCTCGGATTGATTTTTAGGCTGAAGAAACGCAGTGTTTGAAGTTCTTTAGCATTTGTACTGAAGTATGAACATATTATGTTTCCAGATTCAGAAATAAGCTTTTTTGCCAGCTCAATTACGCGGGAGATAGGCGTAACAGTGTGCTCAAAATGAAGATTGTTGCGGCCGTTCCATATTATCCAGATTATCGAAATGACTGTTGTGAGAAGGATGTCTCTGACCTGGTTACATAGGGACGAGTTGAAGATCCAGTCAATCATTTCCCTAAGTGATGATTTAGGAAGATGTATGCTGAAGATACTGTCTAACCAGCACCACATCTTTATAGCAAATGAGCAGTCAAAAAATAAGTGCTTGGATGTTTCGAGGTTTGAGGGAACTTGGCAAAGAGAGTAGCAAGAAACATTGATTGTCCCATGTTGGATGTCGTCTATAGGAAGACAGTTGTGAAGTAATCTCCAGGACACACAAGATCGCCTAGGAGGAATGAAAGGTCTCCAGATAGTATCGAACCAGCCTGTACATTATTTTTGAATTCGTATGGAGTTGTAGGCCTTGCGTAGAGATAGACGACGATCTGTGGAGTTTGACCAATAAAGCTCATCCAGAGTGGCAGTCAGAGGGAGAATTTCTTGATTGATTTTGTTGAATAGTGTAGGATCCATTCTACTTAAAAAGTAAGGGATGTACCATGCACCATCACGAATAAAATTCGAGACTGTCGCGATCAAAGGGGTATAGGCTGGAATGTTGAGATAATCAGCAATTATACCCTCTATAGTGTGGAGCCATTGGTCTCTCCAGAAATTAATTGAAGTACCGTTACCAACACTCCAAGCAGAACCTGAAGTAGCAATGCTTATTTTCCTCGACTTGTGAAATAAGATATATGTCGGGTACCCTACATGAAACGAGCCTTGAAGAATGATGACCACTCATTCTTTGTGCTTAGTAAGTCCCACACCAGCTTTAGGTTAGCAACCTCATTTAAGTTTTCGATAGATCGTAGCCCGATACCTGATACCCCCTCATCAAAAGGTAAGCACATGTCGGTCCATTTAACAGTAACCGCTTTCTTGTTTTCAATATTTCCAGTCCATATGAAATTCCGAGTCCATTTGTCAAGAATCTTATGCAAATTGCGAGGCCATGCATAAATTTGGAAACTGTACATCAATGTATTGTGAATATTCGAACGAACCAGCTGAATACGTCCCATCATGGAGAGGGAATAACCTTTCCATGTGCTGAGTTTGGGCTTAATTCTATCTATAATAGGCTGAAAGTGATTCCTCCTCGGAATTCCCCTAAAGATCAGTACCCCTAAATAAGTGAAAGGAGTATTACATAAAGGAATGCCAAGGAAGGATGAGAGTTGGCTAGCCAGACGACTGATATGCTTACTCGCAAAGAGAGAACACTTATCACGGCTGATTAACTGACCTGAAGTAGATCCGTAGTCCTCTATGAACTTCATCAGATTTTGGAGATGTTTTTTATTACCTCTGTAGAAAATAAGGATGTCATCTGCGTAGATGGAGCGTGAAGGTGCTTTGTAACCACAAAGAAAGGAGATGGGATGGATTAGCCCTTTATTTAAGAGATTCGTTATACCTCGACTAAGAACGTCTTCCGCTAAACAGAATAGGATAGGAGATAGAGGATCTCCTTGGCGGACCCCATGCTTGCACTTGAAGAAGCCATATGCTTTTCCATTAATTACAATAGAGAGCTTAGCCGAGTTCAAGATGGTGGAGATCCATCTGATGAATGTAGTACAGAAACAAAATTTTGCAAGAATCTTGAATAAAAAATTCCAATCCAAGGTATCAAAAGCTTTTCTTGTTGAGGAGAGATGATGCAAGAAGTGATGTGTCCCAAATGATCAGCAAGGACTTTGCTGATTATTTTGAAGTGAAAATTACCGAGAGCAATCGGTCTGTATTGTCCCACTGAATCGGCTTCTCTAGATTTAGGGATTAGGATGATGTGGTTGGAGTTCATGTTGAGGAAGATCCAACCTTTTTGAAAGAAACTAAGGACTGAGTTGTACACATCATTTCCTACAATGTCCCAAAATAAAGTGAAGAAACAACCTCCGAAACCATCAGGGCCTGGAGCGCCATTGGCATTCATTGCAAACACGGCTATGCGGACTTCCATCATAGTAGGAGTGGTAGTTAAAGAGGCATTTTCTCTCTCTGATACCATTGGAGTGATCAAGTGACTAAAATCTGCATCAGTACAATTGTTATCTGAAGAGAATAAGTTTTGATAATAGCTTACCACATGATTTCCAATTGAGATTTCTCTGAAATAATGTCGTCACCATCTCGCATAATTGAGATCTTTTGACGAGAAGCTCGAATACTAGCTTGTTTATGAAAGTACGGAGTTTTCGGCCACCCTCGGCCACCCAGGTGACACGGGCTTTGTCTTTGTAAAACGTTTCCTGTTTATCCAAAGCCCGGGCTGCAGCCAATTGGGCTGCTAACTCCTCAAGATGGAGAGCGCCAGAGAAGCCATCAATCTGAAGTTTTATTTGGATAGCCTCCAAATTAATTTAGGTGGTGGTCACATTGTTGTTTACATCACCGAACACCTCCTTGTTCCATTTTTTTAGCTCATCTTTGTGGGAACTCAGTTTTTGAATCAGGATCCACATAGGACAACCGACGAAAGTTTTGTTCCATGTCTCTCTAACAAGTGTCACGGTACGTTTGTTTGGATACGCGTACACCGTGACACAGCCGGAGGGCTGGGTGAATATGCGTGGCACAGAGGTGCGCGCGAGTGAATATGCACGACTGAGCCGGTGGGCTAAGTGCATATGCGAGACCGAGCCAGAGGGCGAGGTGAAGCTTCACGGCACGGAGGTGCTGTGTTGTGAATATTCGGGGGCGAGCCGGAGGGCTTGGCGAAGCTTCAAAGCTTGGAGAAGCGGCGAAGTGTATATTCATTTCATGGGCCGAAAAAGAGTATGATTGGTCTCATGAATTGATGTTTCCTTTTGGCGGGGGCGAAAAGGTAAATTAATCTACTATAGGGAGGGGTCCCCGACCTCCCTGCTGCACCTTCGGGTGTAGCTTAATTGGGTATTCCACGGAGCAACCCGTGGGCCGGGCCATGCTTAGCTAGAGGGCTATGCGTTGGTTTCCTTAGTCGTAGGAGACGGCTTAGGACTGTACGTGCAGGAGGTGGTACAGCGGCATTCCTAGAATGCCTTAGGTTCCTATGCGTGCTAGACATCGAGTCGACAGTACGCTTGGCCTGAAGCTTCTTTGGAAGGATCGAGCTATCCGAGATGCATATCTTGGTGTGCTTATGGATATGCTTAGCATGCTTTGTGTTGGGCTATCCGGGGTGGTGTAGCACGGTGTGGCATAGTAAGGGGCGAACTATGCCTGGATCATTGGATGCTAGTAGTTGCAGGCTAGCGTTCTCATGTTGCTATACGGGAACCTTGTAGCCAGGATGGACCTCGCATATGCGTATGCTTGGTTGGAGCCTCAATGCTTCTTGACAGGTGAAGCTTATGACTGTATGGGCAGTCCGAGTAATGTCGGCTTGGCCAGGTGGACGGCTATTCACGGTTACCTTCCCGGTACTGTGGAGACAGTGAATCCTACCTGTTGGACGAGTGTCATAGGACACGATGAAGTGACTCGTAGGCCGGCATATGAGCGTGGCTCGTGTTGGTTATTCCGCTGTGCATATTTGGTGCAAGATGACCAGAAGGTCTTGAGACGAACCGAGATGGTTTGTGAGGCTGACTATGGACTAGGAGGGAGTCTGTAGTGCCGCACGGGTAGTCGGTAATATGAATTTCCGCTGCGTGACCGCGTGTGTTTGCCGGTCGACCGATCCGCCCGTGACACTTGGTATCAGAGCCAAGATAGTGAGATATATTCATTCTCTGATCCCATGATTTGGTATCAGAGCAAAAATTGCTCGATGTTGAATATACAACGTCTGATTCCATGAAGTTGGCTTATGCTAGAGATGCATATTCTGTGAGCCAGAAGGCAGCGGAGGACTCAGAGCGGGAATGTTGGTGAATATACATTCTCTGGTCCAAGAGACGGACAGAGCTTTGCTTCCGTTGCATACATATGATGGTAGCTTCTTGTCCGAGATGAGATGGACAGAGCTTGGCGTATGGTGCTACTTGGTGTAGCTACATTAGTTCTCTGATCCATGGTGTTGGGTGCAGAGCTGTGTACAGAGATGCCTTGAAGACAAGCAGAAGCCGTTATGAATATGCGGGATATTCAGGCATGGTGTTAGTGTTGGATTGGCATATTCGATGTCTCTGTTCCGACGGAGCTTGCGTCAGAGTGTGGTGATGAGGCAACGCGGTGTTGCATATGAATCTCTGATGCTTGATCAAGGTAGTATCAGCTGAGTATGCTTGGATGGGTTCATTGCTCTATGTGGAAGACACAGTGGTGTTGGAGTAGGGGATGTGACTCAGTATGTGGGACAGTTGATGCTAGATCAGTGGTGCCAGTTGCAAGAGTGTTACTGGATGTAGGTGCCTCTGAGTTCGGGTGAATATTCAGGAGCACGTATGCTTTGGGTAGTAGTTCAGTCGGCCCGAGGTCACTGACTACGTATGCTATGGACGGAGATGGCATCAAAGTTTGTAGTACATTTGGAGCGTGGATTCTGTAGAGACAGATTCGCGTGGAGCTTGATTGTGGGTAAACCGTGTTGGCTGAGGCTTTGCTATATGTCGATGCGTACTACAAGATCTGTAGGTGGAGATAACATCTAAGCTTACAGTGCATTGGAACGTGAAGTCTGATAGAGTTCAGATCACGGGGGTGATATCGTGTAGCTCACTCGGTGCGACACTATGAGCTATGCAGAACCGTTGCGAAGACCATATCCGAGCTTCGGTACATTCAGAGATGGTGAGTCTGGATGAGATGAATTAGCAGTTACTGTGAAGGGGTGGATGCTCATGATCAGTATTTGCAGAGATCGGGTTCAGAGGAACACGACCCGGAGAGAATCCAAAATCTTTTAATGTTCAGTGCGTGTCTTGATGGCTCCAAGTGAAGGGGGCAGACCCAAGAGTATGTTGACAGTGGTCAGTGGTGCGGTACCATGTAGTTCTCAGAGGAGACTACCATGCTCAAGAGAAGTGGCATCGGAGACAGCACATCCTTATGAGACAGCACAGTGAGGTGCGTTGTGGCGCGGTGGCGCATGAGTGGCTCTTCAGAGGAAGGCCAGCACAGAGGTGCAGAGTGAAGACCTTCAGTGGAAGGCATATGCACATGTGGGTGCAGATGAGGCGCGGTAGCGCATGAGAAATCCTTCAGTGGAAGGTATAAGCACAGGGGTGCGATGGTAAGCCTTCAGAGGAAGGTGTATGTCCAGTTGGGGCAGTGATGGCGCAGTGGCGCGTTGGTAGGCGATTTTCAGTGGAAGAGTCGCACGAGTTCAAGAATGATTAGTACTCGGGGTGAAGGCATGGTTTGCTCAGGTACTGGAGTACACTTGAAGCTTGAGAGCTTGGCAGAGGCCAATGGGGTGCAAGTCCAGAGGGGATGCACATATACCGGTTCAAGAGGAACCATATGAGGATGTTCGCAGTGAAGGTGAGACCGAGGTACTGGAACACAGCAAGGTGCTGAATGTGATGACCATCAAGCAGGTTGAGTGGTCAGTGTATGCACAGAGGTGCATTTGGTGGAGCTTTCCGGAGAGGGGAGAGCGCATGAGTTGTGTTGTGGTGCTTGCACTGCGATGCACATGGCAAGATCCTTTGTAGCCGAGGTGAGCGCTGCATTGTGATCGAGATGCTAACTCAGGGCGAAGCCAGTGGATGGTGAGGTGCTAGAGTAGCATAGAGCTTGTGGAAGCTGTGGTGATGCTTGGGTGGGCAGCACTCAAGTTTGTAGCTCAAGGGGAGCGATGAAGACTCAAGAGGTCAGGTGAACCAGAGTGGGGGAGCCTGTGATGAGTGAGTGTCAAGAGTGGCACATATGCGGCAGCGAAGAGTCGTTGGGCCGTTTAGCATCGGAGGATGCGTGGTAGTGTAGCTTGATGGGGGGATCAAGTACACGTTGAGGTGTAGCTTGGTGAGCGGGCCGAGTACACGTTGGTGTAGCTTAGTGGGAGGACTAAGTACACGTGAGCTGAATCAGTGGAGGAAGCTCAGATGCAGAAGATTGAACATCAGTGGATGTCTTTGGCTAGTGAGCCATGAGTATGCTTTGGGAGTGACTTGCGAGTCCTGTCTTGCGAGACAGTATCAGGCTAAGAGTAGCCGTTGGTGACACGGAGGTGTCGTTGAGCAGATGAGAGTACATTGTTGCCGGAGCCGAGTTCAGCAAGAGTGTTGGGCGAAGTGTAGTTGTTCCGATATGACAGAGGTCAGGGGCAGCATGAGGCACAAGGCGTCAAGTCAGAGAGAGTACTTGATTAGAGACCGGAGCATTGGTACGAAGTCTGGAGGTGTACCATGAGTTTAGTCGATGAGGGCATTCGACCGAGCGAGTGGGGGAGAATGTCACGGTACGTTTGTTTGGCTATGCGTACACCGTGACACAGCCGGAGGGCTGGATGAATATGCGTGGCACAGAGGTGCGCGCGCGTGAATATGCATGACTGAGCCGGTGGGCTAAGTGCATATGCGAGACCGAGCTAGAGGGCGAGGTGAAGCTTCATGGCACGGAGGTGCTGTGTTGTGAATATTCGGGGGCGAGCCGGAGGGCTTGGCGAAGCTTCAATGCTTGGAGAAGCGGCGAAGTGTATATTCATTTCATGGGCCGAAAAAGAGTATGATTGGTCTCATGATTTGATGTTTCCTTTTGGCGGTGGCGAAAAGGTAAATAAGTCTACTATAGGGAGGGGTCCCCGACCTCCCTGCTGCACCTTCGGGTGTAGCTTAATTGGGTATTCCACGGAGCAACCCGTGGGCCGGGCCATGCTTAGCTAGAGGGCTATGCGTTGGTTTCCTTAGTCGTAGGAGACGGCTTAGGACTGTACGTGCAGGAGGTGGTACAGCGGCATTCCTAGAATGCCTTAGGTTCCTATGCGTGCTAGACATCGAGTCGACAGTACGCTTGGCCTGAAGCTTCTTTGGAAGGATCGAGCTATCCGAGATGCATATCTTGGTGTGCTTATGGATATGCTTAGCATGCTTTGTGTTGGGCTATCCGGGGTGGTGTAGCACGGTGTGGCATAGTAAGGGGCGAACTATGCCTGGATCATTGGATGCTAGTAGTTGCAGGCTAGCGTTCTCATGTTGCTATACGGGAACCTTGTAGCCAGGATGGACCTCGCATATGCGTATGCTTGGTTGGAGCCTCAATGCTTCTTGACAGGTGAAGCTTATGACTGTATGGGCAGTCCGAGTAATGTCGGCTTGGCCAGGTGGACGGCTATTCACGGTTACCTTCCCGGTACTGTGGAGACAGTGAATCCTACCTGTTGGACGAGTGTCATAGGACACGATGAAGTGACTCGTAGGCCGGCATATGAGCGTGGCTCGTGTTGGTTATTCCGCTGTGCATAATTGGTGCAAGATGACCTGAAGGTCTAGAGCAGAACCGAGATGGTTTGTGAGGCTGACTATGGACTAGGAGGGAGTCTGTAGTGCCGCACGGGTAGTCGGTAATATGAATTTCCGCTGCGTGACCGCGTGTGTTTGCCGGTCGACCGATCCGCCCGTGACACAAGGCACTGAAGGCCTTGATGTGAGACCCACATCTTTTGAAATTTGAAACTAGAAGGGTGTGATTTGGCCCCTCTGTCAGCAATCCACAACAAGGGGTGGTGGTCCGAGCTTAGACGAGTGAGGGTGCATCAAGATATTGTGTTCCAGAAATCTAACCAGCGGTCATTACACAAAGCTCGGTCCAACCTCATTTCCGTTTGACGATGAATACCTCTCCCATTAGTCCAGTTATAGAGAACACCAATCGTATCTATATTTTGCATATTACAAGATTCCATCATATGGAGGGAGTGTTGAGAATAGTCCCACATGGGATATGAGAGCCTAGCAAATCCAATATATAATGATCCTGGGTCACACTACTCATTGCCAATTGGTTTTGAGTTGGTTATAAAAATCATAGGGTGCTGGAGGTGCACCGAGTATGGATTGCTGATGATGAGGAGGCATTGCTTGATGATAATACATCTGATAAGACCACGTCCCGGATATCAACCATGACCACCGCGACAATAGGAGCCACCACGACCTCCACGGCCAGGAGAGGATATCAACCATGACCACCGCCACAATAGGAGCCACCACGACCTCCACGGCCAGGAGAGGAACTAAACTGATTATTTCGATGGTTATTGGATTGGCGCGGTGCTTGCTGTGAGGAAGAGGAACCAGCAACAAAGGCAGTGGTTTGAGTAAAATTCGGGTGTTGTTGTTGAAGGTATTAAAGACGGTTCTCTTGAGTGAGCAAAAGAGAGTAAAGCTCAGGGAAGGATGGTAATGGAGGACGAGTGATAACAACTGCAATGAAGGGTTCATATGCTGGACCCAACCCATGTAGCGCATAGAGGATAAGGTCCATGTCAGAGATTTTGTTATCAGCGGCAGCGAGAGTATCGGCCATGGATTTGATCTGACCGAGATAATCAACAATGCTTTGGTCACCTTTTTCAATTTTTTGAAGTTGACATTTAATCTGAAGTACTTTTGCAGCTTTCTGATCACTAAACGATTTATCTAAGGAAAGCCATACATCTCTTGCAGTTTTGAGACCAAGCACTTGGGCATGCATAGGATCAGTGAGAGTGCTAAGGAGCCAACTGAGAAGAGCTTGATCAGTGTCATCCCATTCTTCAAAGTCAGGATTGGGAATAGTTTCTTTTGTGGTGGGATCAGTTATGGTAGGAGAGGGGATTAGGAAATTTTTGTCTATATATTTGTAAAGCTTGTGTAATCGGAGGGTAGGGACCATCTGATTCTGCCAGAGAAGAAAGTTGTTGCGATCAAGTTTGTTCATAATAGGGTGATTGAGATTAGAGAAGAGAGGAGAAGAGGAAGAGGAAGAGGGAGGAGTCGTTGTAGAAGATGTAGCTGCTCAAGAAGCCATTGATAAGGTGAAAAAAGAAAAATAGTCGGAGAAGAAGAATTGAAGAGAGGTGGTGCGGCTAGGGTTAGGATCGGTTTGAGGCTTTTGATACCATGTGGGACTATTCTTAACATCACAAACTACCGCTATAAAAAACAAAGAGGATCAAGACGGCAAAGAAGCGGAAACAAATACATCGATCCCCAAAGAACAGCTCATTCAACATCAAAATGATGGAAATAAAATTTCCAAGGAAGTCTCACTAGATCGAGATCTAATAAAAGATTCAACTGAAAATAGCCTGATTATGTAGAATTTCCCTCAGAATTCTCCTAGCTCGAGGAAGAGCATCAATGATCCTTCCTCTTCAAAATCCTATGTTCCAAATTCACAGGAAATCTTACCAACAGCAGTTGCAAAAGATTTATCTGAATTATTCAAAATTTCTTCTACTACCCGTTGAGCAGAAATGGTTGAACTTGAGGAAAAGGAAAGAGAGACTAATGGCAACAATGATTTGGACTTTGCTATCGATGAGGTGGGTGAGACTGCAACAAACTATGAAGAAAGGAATCCTACAAATTATGAAGAAAGGAATCCTACAAACAATGATGAAGATGGCTTTTCTAAAAGCCTATCTAAGTCTCAGAAAAAAAAAGAATTAGGCAACAAAAAGCCAAGGCAATTCGAAATGAGCCATACAACACTTGGTCATGAGCAAAACCCAACCAAACCCATAAATGAAGATCATATACTGGAATGCTTGTGGGGTGGGATACCTAAAAACATAACAAGAACTCAATAATCTTGGATGGGTTCTGGAATGAGAGAAGGAGAGAGAAAGGCATGAATCCTAGTTCTTCAGTGGCTCCGCCGGAGAGTAGAGGGGCTCCGCCAAACAATCCTACCCCTCCTATTTCTTTTGCAAATGTTCTGGCCCCCCCTCAGCCAACAAAGACACCAGTATGGGTACCAGAATACAGGTTATCTATGAAGGATGGCATCCCAGCCATCAAATTCTCCCCGCATGATATGCTCAGGTCTGAACAGAAATTGGCGCATGCGTTAATCCTGAAATTTTCAGCAGGGAGACCATCCATTAATGACATAAAGTCTCACATCGACTTGCATTGGGGTCTCTCGGGGACCATTGTTGTCGGCATCATTGATCCGAGGCACATCTTACTGAACCTGACTTCTGAAGCAGATGTCTTGAAGGCTTTGGTTAGGGAGAAGAAGAACATCAAAGGTTATTGGTTCCGACTTTTCAGGTGGTCTTCTTCTTTTGATCCAAGGAAAGACTCGAGCATCGCTGCGGTTTGGGTCTTGTTTCCGAGGCTACCCATAAAGTTTTTTAGTAACGAATTGCTGATGGGGGTAGCTGATTGTATCGGCGGGAGATTTCTAAAAGCGGACAACCCGACTATCGGACTCTCGAGGCCGAGTACTGCTCGTATCTGTGTGGAGTTGGATCTCGCAAAATCAATTCCGGATTCCATCTGGATCTGGACTGATAAAGATGTTGGGTTTGAGCAAGATCTGGTTTTCGAAAATAAGCCTAAGTTCTGTGATCGATGCTCGCTTCAAGGTCATGATTTCGAAGAGTGTAGGAAATACAACAAAAAAAAGCTGGCGGTTCCGGTCGAGGCTTGGTCGGATCTGGCAACTGGTGTCGGAGTCGCGGAGAATGGAAAAGCCCATGTTGATAATTCTTCAGGGTCAGGGATGATCAAGGAATCTGATCAGGACGGGTTTCAACAGGTGAAGTCTAAGAATGCCTGGAGGAAGAAGAAACATGTCACCTTCCACGGTGAATCGTCGGATGGAAACATGGGTGTTTCCATTTCGGCAGACGTGAATGCCACGGCCAGGGGGAGGAGTGAGAAGAGTCCAGGTAACAAAGAACCGTTGGTGATCGACGTGGCGAGGGACGTGCTCGCTGCATCTATTTCTCTGGCGAGTACAGCTGTGAAGGACACGCAAGTAAGTGCTTTGGCGTGTGCTGATTCGCCTCCGAGTGCTGCTACTGTTGCAGCTTCATGTACGGTGAATGTCCCGGTGAAAGTTGCTGGAAGGAAGGTTGTTGATATCACCTCGTCGGAGGTGACAGGTGAGGCATGTAAGCATGCCGACCAGGTAAGGGCTGATGGGGTGGATTTCTCTAATATATCAGTGGTGAATAAGGACGGTAGTTTGAACAAATTAATGGAGAAGTTGGATCAGCTGCCTACTGAGGTTCAACTTCAATCGGTGACGGTGGTTGAAGGGGAAGTTCAGGTGACTCAGGCCGGAGATGAGTTGGTGGGGGACCATGCTAGCTCCTTTTCTGAGTGCATGGGGGACAAGATTATTAATTCTGTGCTGTCCCCTCATGTTAGTAATAATAAAAAATGTGCTGATTTAATTTCTTTAGAAGCAAACAATGAGGTGGCGCATTTCCCACCAACCGACAGAATAATGGAGGTCCTTCATAGTGTGAGTGAAGTGAGTGACGTGGGAAATAATCTCTCCACCTTTGAGAAAGAATCAGCTATTGTTAATTCGAACCTTGATCACCTCACAGACAATGTATGTGGCATGGGTCATCCCGTTGATAGCCGAATTCTTAGGTACGAGGGAGAGGATCATTCGGATTCCGGAAAATCTGCTGACAATGATGATGGACAGTCTATCGAAGAGCGGGCTTTGGTTGTGTATGGATCCGACTTGAATATTAACGAGATTTCAAAAAATAAGAAGAAGTGTGACAACAGAAGAGCACGCAAGAACCTTAAGGCACCAATTGGGAAAGGTGCCCCCAGGACCAGATCTAGGTCTCTATCAGAGTGTTATGACGATTGACCCGTTCCTGTTGTGGATCATTCGGGGGGTGGGTAACCGAAGCTCCATCCGCCATCTACGTCTTTTAATTAAGGAGAACAAGATTAACTTGGTTATGCTGTCGGAGCCAATGATTCATCATGATCGTCTTATCAAGGTGGCTACGTCTCTATCGCTTTCCAATTATGCTCATAACTCTGGCTGTGGGGGTAAGATTTGGATTCTTTGGGGGGAGGCGTACTCGGTCACAGTCATTTCTTCGTCTGCTCAATATATCCATACGAAGATTGTTTACAATCCCTTAGGTATGGCCTTTTTTGCTTCCTTTGTGTATGCTAGTTGTGATGGTTACGAACGTCGGGCCTTGTGGGCGGATCTATCTGCTATTGGTACTGGTATTAGTGCGCCTTGGATCTTAGGTGGGGATTTTAATGTGGTCTCCAACCTAGCGGAGCGGTTGGGTGGTAGGCCCGCTATGGGTTCCAATATTGAGGATTTCAATGAGTTTGTTGAGTCCAATGAGCTGGTGGATGGGGGATATGTAGGATCAAAATACACGTGGTGTAACAATCAGCAAGGCACTCGTCGTATTTGGGCGCGGTTAGATAGGGTCCTAATTAACAGCCTTTGGGTTCGGTCTTTTCCTCCGATTTCGGTGCATCATAAGGCTCGTATTTGTTCGGACCATTCTCCGCTGGTGGTTATGCTTCATAACCATAGTAGACGTGGTCCTACCCCTTTTAGGTTTCAACGGATGTGGGTAACCCATATCGCCTATGAGAATTTTTTGAAGGAGCATTGGAATTCGGAGGTTCATGGTAGCCCCATGCAAGTTTTAGCCACTAAGTTGAAGATTTTCCGTCTGAAGCTGAAAACATGGAATGCTCAAGTTTTTGGCAATGTAAATCAGAATCTTCACATTCTGGAAGATAAGATATTAGCAGCTGAAGCCTCCTTAGAACAAGGTTGGGAGGATGATGTAGGGATTGAGCTTAACAAATACAAAGCTTTACACAAACAGGCAGTGCTCCAGGAATCCATTTTCTTCAAACCAAAATCAGGGGTTCAATGGCTCGAGGAAGGAGACGATAATACCAAATTTTTTCATATGGTGGCTAAGGTTAGGCGCAGTAAGAATTTGATCTCTGGTCTATTCTTGCCTAATGGTGTGTGGTCGGAGGATCTTGATCTCCTTCATACGGAAGCTATTAATTATTTCTCGTCAATTCTTACTTCTGAGGGATGCTCAATTAATGAAGACTTGTTGGCATACATCCCTCATCTCGTCACAAATGAGGATAATTCCATGCTCCTCAGTTGTCCGGATGAGGGTGAGGTTAAGCGTGCGGTTTTTAGTATTCCGGCCGACAGTGCCCCTGGTCCGGATGGGTTTTCTGCTGCTTTTTTTCAGAATGGTTGGGCTGTGGTTAAGGCTGATGTGATTGCTGCGGCTCAAGAATTCTTCAGAGGGGGAACCTTACCTAAGTCTCTCAAGTCAAATTATATTACTCTGATTCCAAAAGTGGATAAACCGATGCATTTCACAGATTTCCGTCCCATTAGCCTCTGCAATGTCGCCTACAAAATCTGCAGCAAAATTCTATGCGCCCGCATGTCCAGGCTTCTCCCACAGCTAATATCTTCAGAGCAAGGAGCCTTTGTTAAGGGAAGATCTATCTTAGAAAACATCGCGCTTACCCAAGAGATGGCTCACTCTCTGGGTAAGAAGGTGTTTGGAGGTAATGTGATCCTGAAGTTAGATATGGCAAAAGCTTATGACCGGGTTGATTGGTTTTTTCTTAAATCAGTTCTCCAAAGGTTCGGCTTCAATTCCTTTCTGGTGGACTTGGTAAATTCGTGTGTCTCAGGTTGTTTTTTTTCGATAGTAATGCAGGGGGTCTACGATGGTTTTTTTGAGGCTACTAGGGGTTTACGTCAAGGGGACCCACTGTCTCCAATTCTGTTCATCCTTTGCTCAGAAGTCCTTAGTAGGGGCCTTGCAGACGCCTTTCACACAGAGAAGATCGCTTCCTTCCATACTCCTCGGAGGTGCACCCAGGTAACTCACCTTCTGTACGCTGACGACACTATTATATTCCTTAATGGGAGGGAATCTTCCCTCCAAGGATGTATGGAGTTTCTTGAGAAGTATTCTGCCTGCTCGGGTCAGAAGATCAATGTCGAGAAAAGCTCTTTTATGATGCACTCAAGCTCACCGTCTACTTTAGTCAATTCCATCAGTCAAACAACAGGGTATCAACGCAAGACGGCTGTCATGATGTACCTTGGGGCCCCTATATGTGCCGGAAGAATGAAGGTAATATATTTTGATGGTCTCCTTTCTAAATTCAGGAACAAGTTGGCAGGCTGGAAGGCCAATTTCCTTTCTCAGGGGGGGAAACTCATTATGATTAGACATGTGCTTGCTAGCATGGCTATTTACCTACTCTCTGCGGTCGTAACCCCTAAGTTGGTTCTTCAGAGTATTAATAGGATTATCTCCACTTTTTTTTGGGGTTCTCAGGATGGGAAGCCTAAACGTAAGTGGGTGTCTTGGAAAACCATTTGCAAACCTGTATCAGAAGGCAGGCTAGGTATCCGTGGTATTGAAGAGGTGGTTGGCAGTTTCAGACTGAAGAGCCTTTGGAATGGTCTGGAAAATAAATCCATCTGGGCTTCCTTCATCTGTGGCAAATATAATATTAACAGAGTTTCCCTCCCGGTTTATGTGCCTCCTCCTAACGCCTCCAAGTTCTGGAAAGAATGCGCAAGTCTTATTCCTCTGATTGTTAAGAATTCTGTGTGGAAGGTGGGTCAGGGTGATATGAATTTTTGGCTTGAGAATTGGAGTAATGAGGGAATTCTAGCAGAGGCTTATACAGGGACTGAGGTGCCTAGTACTATCTCTCTTAAGGAGGTTGTGGACGCAGATTTCATTATTTCTGGCATAAATGATCCTCCGATTTCTCTCCTTCGTCGCTTATTCGAGTCCCGGCTTATGGCGGATTCGGATATGCGCCTATGGGCCCCCACCACGAATGACTCTTTCACTGTCAAGTCAGCTTTCGATCAGATTAGGGATGTGGCCTCTGTTTGTCCTTTTGCTAGCTTTTACTGGGCTAACTTTATTCCGATAAAGTTGTCAGTATTTTTTTGGCGTGCTCTTAAGAATGCGGTTCCGGTGGACACCCGAATCCAAAACTGCATAGTCAGTCTTGCTTCGGCGTGTGTCTGTTGTACGCAACAGCAAATCGAAACCTTTAACCATCTTTTTTTGCAGGGTAAGATTGCTGCTGATCTGTGGGATCATTTTGGGTCTTACTTCGGCATTCACTGTGTAGATTTCATTGATTTCAAGGATCTTATTTGGGCTTGGTTCAATGTGGCTCCACCAGGCTCTCAGATGGGATGCTTGGCGGCTCTCATTCCCATGGTGATCATGTGGGAAACTTAGTTGGAACGGAATCGTCGTCTTCACAATGATCCCCCAGCTAGCTTTATTTCGACCCGGTTAAAAGTTCTTAAGTGGATCCATGACCTCAATCCAAGGCTTATTGTGAAAAAGCGAAGTCCCGCAACTTTTAAGAACTTTCTTAGTGCTAGTAATATTTCACCTACTCAGGTCCGCAGGAAACCGATCAAGATCCTTCGTTGGTCGACGCCCCCACAAGGGTATTTCATCCACAATACGGATGGTGCTTCAGTATCTCGGATTGCCGCAGGTGGAGGAGTGATCCGGGACAGTCAGGGGGAGATTGTGGCAGCATTTCATAGTTCATACGGTATGGGAACAAATAACCTGGCGGAATCCCGGGCCTTGTTGGATGGTTTGGCATTATGTAGGCAAATGGACATAAGAAATATTGTCGTCAGGGTAGATTCACATCTGGTGGCTTCCTGGTTTCATGCCAAGGGCGAAATCCCGTGGTCTCTTCAACGGTGGTGGCATCGGATTCGGGAGTTGTCTCAAAATTTAAACTTATTTGTCGCCCATGTGTATAGAGAATTAAATGCCCCAGCGGATTCTATGGCCTCCTTGGGCCTTACCAGCAATACTGATCGTATCTTCTTGTCGGACTTCCCCACTCGCCTGGTAGGTCTCGCCCGGCTGGATAGATTGGGTTTTCCTTATATTCGGAATGGATAGTTCTTGAGCGAGGCT